>CM052362.1:13110028-13276520 GCA_028551475.1 Casuarina equisetifolia
AATTCAAATATTTTCTCATAAACATTGCATTATTTATTACATAAAAATTGATAAAATAACTTTATAAAAATAAAGTTATTAATTACCTTCCTAGCACACTAATTTTGATTTGTCGTAAAGTGAAGATCTTTTATGACTATGGTAAGGTTGTGTCATTGAATGGCACAATTACTACTATTATTCGAGAGTTTGAAGCTTTATGTGATGAGATCAGTAATAAGAGTTTTGTTTATAAGCTTATGAGACCAACACAAATTAAAATGTTTTAAAGAAAAAATATTTTTAATATATGAAACCTACTAGTAGTATTGTTTGATTTTATGATCATTGTTATAGCTCAAGTGAGAGATTATTGGCTTATTGCATGAGTCCATATAATGTGGGCTTATACCAATGAGCATAAATTAATATTTCCTATCGTGGTTAGCTAAAATGATTTGTTGATTAGTTGTGGTTGTATACATATTGTACATATTTGTGTGCCCTATTGCATGTTTGCTATTGTTTAAGTGTAAGCCATTTGTCCATCTTATGTTTGTGACAAGTGAGCTATTTGTGTGGACAAATTTGTTTACTGGCTAAATCCCCTTTCTAGCTCTTTACAAAATATGTTTGATAGCTTGCTACAAGAGAAATTAAGGAAGGTGGCTTGGTTTTCTTATATTGCATTTGGTAGTGGTGTCATTATGCTTTGCCCCTTATAAGCAAAACACTCAACACTCACATAACACACACTAAAAACATGATTCATGGGTAGGAGCTTCTCTTTCTTTGCGCTCCACCTTTAGCTCTTTACTCTTCGTAAATCTACAGCAAACTTGGTTGCCTCATCTAGCCCTACTTGGAGAGAATAGAGAAGAAGGCTTGAAGCCATCCTACAATTGAAGAAATGGAGAAAATTGGTATGTCTTCCAACTTGTATTAAGTGTTGCTTGAAACCCACTATTTCCTTCATGGTTGATGTTTTAATCTCACAAAAGTGCCTCATTTGAGGCCAGATTTTCTAACATAGCCATGATTGTCTTTGTGTGTTGTGAAGAACTTAATCTATGTGTCTTGTGCCAGTCATTGTGTGTGAGAAGTTTTTGTATTTGTAAACAGGTTTCACTTTCAATCGCACTTGAGTTAGTCTATTTGATTTCTCTTATTATATCTCTTGTTTGATTCCGCAATACTGTATTTGTAAACGGTTGTGTGTGCATCTTGTGATGATTTGGGAGTAGAAATCTATAAAGATTGACTGTTCAAACCAAGCAAATAATTATCTTTTAGAATCGTAAATGCACAACAAAAAAGGGACTATTTTGAAGGGCCAACCAAACTTCCGTGGCGTATTCTACATGGCTGGGAGTTTGGTCTTGAATGCTTCCCACGTTAGCCCTTTTTGAATGTACCTCATATTAGAAGGGTCAAAGGGTCCTTTAATTCTGTCTATGGATTTTATCACTGCCCTAGCAGGAAGGACGCTTCTGGTTGGATTCGGTGAAGTGCCGTAGCTCAAACTTGAAGAAAATCCCTGAAACATAAAAGTCTGCTTATAGGCCTTTCCACTTAAAGAGTACTCTACGCATAAATTGTTCGACACCCCATAGGCCACCCCTTTGTAATCCCTTTTTCCTTTTCGGTCAAAGAAGCCTTCCTTTATGATGCTTCATGGGAGAATCTAATCCCTTGATGATGCTAAACGAACTTATGCCTTAATGAATGCTTGAATGCTAAACCGCCTCAACATTCAAGTGGAATGAGGAAACATACAATGTGAGGACGAATGGGGAAAAATAACAAAGCACTCTGGTTTTATGAAAGTTTGTTGAGGCGGTTGGTAAACTTTCACAGTTTTGGATGCTTCCGCATCTCTTTTTATGGTTGTAGGAGTTGGACCTTAAACTATTAACAGCAAAAACACCTAGCTTAGTAGTGAATAGGCATTGAATGAGACCTTTTGATCTCTTATTTGACACCCCAAATGTAATTGAGTGGATGAGGGAGTAGGTGAATGAGTTATTAGATAAAAAAGAAAAAGAAAAAAAAGCTATTAAACTTACATAGAAAAGATAAATATCAAACTCCTACTTTTTCATTTTGAAAATTCATATAGCATCAAGAAAATTTTGAAAAAAAAAAAAGAAAGAATAAGATATAATAATTGCAACTAGTCCAAGGAAGGAAAACTTTCTTTATTTTGAGAAGATCATACAATTTTTTTTTTGGGAAAAAAAGAAAAAGAAGACTTCCTTTAGAAAAACAAACATATAGTTAATACAATAACATCTATAGTTTTAATTATCACCAATAAGCACTTGATTTAGTTAGAAACAAACATCGATTGAGATCAAGAGATCCACATTGATTCAGATCAAGACCCACTTTTAGCACTTAGTGTGAGCATGAGAGTGTGAGTTTGATAAAAAGGAAAAACAAAAACAAAAAGTTGTAACCACGGATCTTTCGTGTCAAAAACAATGTTGTGAGGTCTTTTGTTTCCATTATATAATTTTCCTACTTAGCACTAGACGAAAGATAAAATGCACACAATCCACACCTGACACGTGCTCGTGCTCTATAGCCTTAGAGCTATCCACAGGAAAGAAAAGTGCGATAGACAAAACTGACCTTGAAGATAAGCACTTCGACCTGCTCCTCGTCCACCGTCGCATGAACAATAAGCGCTTCTCCCGACACAGACAGGCTATACAACTCCAACATCGCGATCTCCTCGTTGTGCCCATAATCTTCACCACCATCATCTTCATCCCCATATCTCACTCTCCTCCTTGCAGCGCACCAGGTGCTCGGAACTCCTTGGTTCCTCAATCTCAAAGCCTCCATACACCACCATTTGCTGACTTTGCAAGTAAATGTGCTTGCTTTGAGAGAAAACGACAACATGGGAGGTGAAAATAGCGCTGCGCATCCTCTTGAGTTCTTCAGCACTGACCCCGGACGCATCCTTTCTCTCTCTCTCTCTTCGGCGGGTCACAGAAAGCCTTTCATTAGAGGCGGGGTTTGAAGATAATGTCCCACGAGTGCATTTATATAACAGTCTGGCTTGTGGTATGTCTGGCTTGCTAGACTTTGTCCCCTACATGAACGTGTGAGAATTTGCAACATCCTTTTATGGATTTGCTATCTATTTTATATTTGATATGTTTTGAACGTATAAAGAACAACTTTACAAATGTCTCCAAACCAAGTACTAGTTAAGAATATATATATATATATATATATATATATTGTAATGAAATAAGGAATTTCAATCTATACTAACTTATCAGCCTTTCATCTGAATCATAGATTTTCTTTTTTTAAGGTGAAGGTTGATATTCTTTGGTCCAACATATACTGAAGATGCTTGTTATTAGTTAAATCATCTTTAAAGGATTTATAATTCTTTTCGTTGTTGAGAAGCAAGTAAGAGGATGGAGTATTCAAATAACATTTATACAAAATTTAAAAAAATTCTACGTCTTCAAAGAGATTTTTTTTTAGTATTTTTGAAATATGCTAAATTTAAAATCTAGAGCCATAATTTATTTTTTGAGTAATTTTTTATTAGACTTTATTTTATGTCTTTCTCACATCTTGTACGAAGTACCCAATAATTATTCAAAACAGAAGAATCAGAACCAGCGGAGAAGAATATATGAGAGCAAATGCAAAATGATAAAATTGCAATTTTTCTCTTCATATGAAAAATGACGATTTTATGTTAATATAACACTTTTGTTCTCATTAATAGCAAAATGCCGACAAACATCAACTTTAAATTAATCCTAATTGAGTTTCTCATACTCCTTCCAATAATACATATATCATCTGGCTACCTTACCTTTCATCCACGTTAATATAAATTTAACCTTATAATGATCATCAACATCCTCATGCTAAAAGAAAATATCACATTTATCTAGCCAATCTTAAGGATCCTCTCCATCAAATCTAGGAAAATTTATTCTAGGAAACTAAAAGTGAGAATTATTTAGGTTTAATCCATCACTAGTGTCTATGTAGTAATTATCACAATTCTAACACCCTCAATTTTGTCCTTGGCAAAAATTGGAGCCAAAATTATCTCTCACTAGTGGAGGTTGTGACGACTCCAATGATAGTGATGACAATGCTAACAGTGCCAACACTGGCCAACCACCACATCCTTGGAAAAAATCCCATAGTTGCCAAAATGTCTCCCTAAATGACCTCCCACCTTCAATTCCAATGAAAAAAAGACTCCCCATCAAATTTAGGTCCTATATTTGGTTTTCAGGGTTTGGCAAAACCCCATTTTGCCACGTACAATGACACACTGATAGCTTCATAGAGGGATCACCATCCCATTTTGTTATGCCTTAATCCACTTCGTGAAGTGGTGTTGACTTGGAGCCATTCCACAAACACAAGCAACCTAGAAAAGGCCATTAAGAGTTGCAATTGTAGCCCTAAACAAACTCGCATTTGGCCAAAAATGAGAGACAACAACTTTGTGGAGCCCCTTGAAATACAAAGAGATCATATTCAATTGTTTCAGGTTTGTAAGGGTTATAAGAGAAAATGCTCCACATGTCGAAATCTTCTGCTTCTCTTGCTTCACTCACGAAAAAATGTTGTTGGCATCACCCTTGGTGGTAGAATTGTCACTCAAGTGGCGTTAATGACCTCAGTGTGTTGATTGCCTAGTCCTTTACCAAAAGAGGAGGGTCCCATAGAGAGAGGATGGAAGACCTCCTCTTCTTAGTGATGTCCTCAATAAAGACCACTCCATTAGGCCCATCCACAACCACTCAAGTCTTGATGTCCAATAGTGTCTTGAACTCCGATGAAGTTTGACAAGTGACTTTTGCATACCCAACCCAACCTGTGACGAGTCCATAGGAACAGTGTTAGCTTGCTCAAACTAGGCTACCAATTTGTCAATATGATTAATGAGAGAAGCAATAGATGACTTGACAAAGTCCAAGTTTGTAATAGTCTCACAAGCTTGAGCTTTAAGCTTTGCTTCCAAGGCTTACAAAAGGGATTCCACATCTATCATAACTTGCTTCCTTATCTTCGTCATGAAGTCACAACCCACTAGCACAAAAATCGTGTTTCAAAATACCACTTGTTAAACAACAAACTCAAATCTAGATAGTGTTAAGAACCTGGGCGTAAGATCGGGTAAAGGGACGGCTGAGAGGTCGGTCTTCCAGTTGGAAGTTGGGATGTTTCTTTTTACGAGCTATGATGACTGAGATATGGATAGCAACGGGAAGAGAAGGTGAGAACCAAATAGATAATCGGCCTCTATTGAGGGAGAACCGGACCTCTTAGTCAAACGTTGGGAAACTTGCCTGCTCGTTCATTGTGCTTCGTTACTTTAAATACAAGCTTTGGTTTTGGAAGTTTCCAGTCCGCAACTGTCAAAATTTCTGCTATGCAGATTACATGTCCCCCACTAGCCTGCAAGCTTGTACCCAGTCCTACTCTTAAAGCGGATTACAAATACTCATTTAGGATGAGTGTTCCATGCTGCCTACTACAAAAAAGCAAAGCAAACAAATAACATACGGATGATAACAACCACGTCCTTTCCTGGAACAGTTCACCACGCGTGTACGTCTTTTGTTGTGCTTGCAGTGCTTGCATGCCAGCTGGTGTACTGCATGGTAATAGTCCGTGCTTGTCGGCCACGTAGTTGTATCAACTCTCCCCCCCTTAAGTTAGACCTTGTCCCCCAAGGTCAAAGTCGGGAAATTGGTGGGAAATGACAAACACATCTTCCCACGTTGCATCAGCTGGAGCTAAGCCCTGCCAGTGAATAAGTACCTAAGCACGATTTTTCTTCCGGCAGGATTCAAGGACAGCTTGAGGAGTGGCAGTTAAGGTGTCGTTGTCCAGTTCATGGGGAAGGTCAGATTGCACTTCAAGGGCCTCACCGAGCACTTTTTTGAGGCAAGACACATGAAAAATAGGGTGAATTTTGGAGGTAGGGGGAAGCTGCAAGTAGTAAGCGACGGAGCCAATCTTTTCAACAATCTCAAAAGGCCCATAAAAACAGGGAGAAAGCTTGAGAGCACGGCGAAAGGCAACTGGCATTTGGCGATATGGTTGAAGACGGAGAAAGACACGGTCACCAACTTGGAACTGGACATCCCGATGCTTGGAGTCATATTAGCATTTCATACGGTGTTGGGCGTCCAAGAGGCGGGAACAGATGAGTTTAAGCATGTCATCACGCTGATGCAGGGCCATATCCACAGAAGCCATAGAGGAAGAGCCAGGAATGTAGGAAAGCAGCGAGGGTGGCTTTTTGCCGTAAACAACTTCATATGGACAAGTTTTGAGGCCACTGTGCCAACTAGTGTTATAACAATATTCACACCAAGCCAACCACTTGAACCATTCCTTGGGTTTATCCCCAACGAAGCAACGAAGGTACATTTCAAAAGATCTGTTGAGGACTTCAGTTTGGCCGTCCGACTGAGGATGATAGGCTGAGGAAAATTTAAAACTAACACCCTGTAACCGAAATAGTTCACGCCAGAACACACTGGTGAAGGTGGGACCCCGATCACAAACAATGCTTTGAGGCATACCATAATGTTTGAAAATTTCGTAAAGAAAAGATGGGCAATGGTAGGTGCTGAATAGGGATGGCTCAAAGCCAGAAAACGGCCATACTTGGAAAAACGATCAACGACAACCAAGATAGTGTTTTTACCATGGGAAAGTGGAAGGCCATCGATGAAGTCCATAGATAAGTCAGTCCAAACTTGGGTAGGGATTGGAAGAGGTTGAAGGAGACCAGGTGGAGAAAGATGTTCACTTTTGTTACGTTGGCAAGTAATACAGCTCTGGACAAAATGCTTGATATCATGCCGCATCTTGGGCCAATAAAAAACTTCACGAATGCGCTGAACTATTTTGAGATAGCCTTCATGGGTCCCATGATGGAACTCACCAATGATAACTTGGAGGAGAGGGGATGCCCGAAGGAGATATATGCGGTCCTTAAAGAAGATAAGACCATCACGATACGCCCAGGGGCCCACAGCCTCGTCAGTTTGGATTCGTTGAACCACAAGTTGGAGTTCTGGGTTGGTGGCCACCTCTTGCCGGATAGGTTAAAGCCATGCAGGAACGGGTGTGGAAATGGCAAACATGTCCGTGGAGGTCAAGAGGGGAGAAGATATCTCATTAAAACAAGGTGAGAGAAGGGAGGCAGTGAAACAAAGTTCCGCACGTCGTGACAAAGCATCAGCGACGATGTTCTCTTTCCCAGGGCGATATTCAATAACGAAATCATAGCCCATGAGTTTGGCTAAAGCTTTTTGTTGTGCAGGAGTGGACAAACGTTGATCCCAAAGGTACTTTAAACTATGATGATCAGTACGCACAATAAAGCGTCTTCTAAGAAGATAATGCCACCACTTCTGGACGGTGAGAACCAAGGCTGCCATTTCTTGTTCATAAGTGGAAAGGAGTTGGTGCCGTTTGTTCAATGGTTGACTGAAAAAGACAATAGGACGTTTGTCTTGAGAAAGAACACCACCAATTCCAGTGCCGGAAGCATCACATTCAACCACAAAGGGCTTACTGAAGTCTGGAAGGGCGAGCAATGGAGCTGTTGTGATAGCTGATTTAAGTTGAAGAAAGGCTGCAGTGGCAGCATCTGTCCAATGGAAGCCATCCTTCTTCAAAAGATTAGTGAGTGGTCGAGCAATGAGGCCATAATGACGGATAAATCGACGGTAATAGCCAGAAAGGCCTAAAAAGCCACGAAGAGCTTTCACAGTGGAGGGTCTTGGCCAGGCTACAATAGCTTTGATTTTATCCTCTTCCATGCCGAGGCCAGCATGACTCACAATGTGGCCAAGAAAATGAATTTCCAGTTGACCGAATGCACACTTGGACAATTTAACAAACAAGTGATGTTGCCACAACGTATCAAAAGCCATCCGTAAGTGATGCAAATGAGCGTCCCAGCTAGCACTATAGATTAAAATATCATAAAAAAAAACAAGCATGAATTTTCGAAGGAAAGGTTGAAAGACTGTGTTCATGGTAGCTTGAAAGGTAGAAAGGGCATTAGTTAACCCAAAGGGTATAATTAGAAATTCGAAATGGCCATGGTGAGTCCGAAAAGCAGTTTTTGGGACATCACAAGGATTCATGCGGATTTGATGGTAGCCGGAACGAAGATCTAGCTTGGAAAACACCATTGCACCATGTAGTTCATCCAGAAGTTCATCAACAGTAGGGATTGGAAACTTATCCTTGATAGTTTCTTGGTTAAGTACACGATAATCCACGCACATGCGCCAAGAATGGTCCTTCTTCTTAACCAAAAGAACAGGAGAGGAATAGGGACTAGTGCTGGGGCGAATGACTCCAGAAGAAAGCAAATCACGAATGATTTTCTCAATTTCCTCTTTCTGGAAGTGAGGGTACCGATAGGGACGAACAACAACTGGTTTGCTGTCATCTCGAAGGGGGATGCTGTGGTTGTAAGATCGAAAAGGTGGTAGGCCATAGGGTTCTTGAAACAGATCAGCAAATTCTTGGAGCAAGGGGTGAAGCTCTGGGGGGACTGCATGCATGGGATCCGGTTGAGACAAGTCAGGAGTGACAGCCATCGCAGAAATTTGAAGTAATAACCCCAAGCCTTCTTTACACAAGACCTTGCCAAACTTGGTGCCTTCCATAAGGCGAGGACTAGAGGAAGTTATTCCTTGGAGCTCTACCTGGCGGCCATCATGGACAAACTCCAGGCGGAGGTTAGCAAAGTCCCATACTGTTTTGCAGAGAGTATAAAGCCATTGGATGCCTAACACAAGGTCTGTGCCTTCCAGCTTCATAACACGAAGGTCCACAAGAAAAACATGACCCTGAAGGGTAATAGAGACTCCTCGGCAGAGGCCAGAACTAAAGACACGAGCTCCATTAGCCACCTTAACAGCCAAAACACCTTCGTGAGAAGGGGAAAGTCCAAGGCGTTGGGCCACATCCTCAGCAACAAAGTTATGGGTGCTGCCACTATCAATGAGGCAAAGCACCTTAGTTTTGTGCGGAGCAATAGTGCCGAATATTTTCATGGTTTGAGGGCTGGTAATGCCATAAATGGCACTAAGAGAAATTTCAGGAGTGGTGGCTGACGTATCGTTGTCATTGGAAGGAAGCTCAGGGTCGAGGAGCTCATCCATAGAGGCAGCTTCAAGCCAAAAAAGACGCTTACAGCGGTGAAAGGGGCTATAGCGTTCATCGCAATTGTAGCATAGTCCACGAGCATGACGATCTCATATTTCTTCAGGAGAAAGATGTTTGATTGGAAGAGATGGCTGAGTGGACAAAGGAGGAACTGGCGAGGAAGAAGATCCGACTATCATGGAACCACGCTGTATGGGGGAAGGAGGGCGGGCACGATAGAATTGCACCTTGCTTTCATAAAGGCGGGCAAGACCAATTGCAGCAGAGAGAGAGAGAGGGTTTTGGGACTGAACCTCCACCCGTATAGGTTCCCATAAGCCATACAAGAAGCAGCCAACTTCCTAGTTGGCTGTGAGCCTGCCGGCCTTAAGAAGCATCCGAGAGAAAGCCTTCTGGTAATCTTCAACACTGCCCGTTTGCTGGAGACGGGTCAGCTCCCCAAAATGGTGGGAGAACTTGTTAGGACCACAACGATCCATTAACTCAGAGGTCAGACGTGACCATGACACAGGTTCACTGGAAGGATCATTTTTAATAAGCTGATACCAAACCTGAGCGTCAGCTTCCAAGTTCCAGGCAGCCATGGGCACCTTGTCTTGTTCAGGAACCTGGTTAAACAGAAAAAATTGCTCAGCGCGCAAAATCCAATTTGTAGGGTCGCCATTTCCATCGTAATGAGAAAAGTCAAGGCGCATAGTTGATTTGAAGCCACCACCGTGGTGAGGAGATGCAGGTTCATCACCCGAGCGACCTCCCATGTTGGAAGTAGCACCACCTGCCTCGCCCGAAGTAGAAGAATTGGTGCGAAGGTTTTGGGCCAGTTGAGTTGCGAAGCCAGCAAACATTTGTTGCATGGCATCGATCAACTCCTTAAAACGGCGGTCGAGGTGAGGGTCTGGGGGAGGAATACTGTTGTCAGCCATATATGGTGGGGAGGATAAAGGTGCTTCAGGGTCGGAAGGCTCCGAAACCAAATTGTTAAGAACCTGGGCGTAAGATCGGGTAAAGGGACGGCTGAGAGGTCGGTCTTCCAGTTGGAAGTTAGGATGTTTCTTTTTACGAGCTATGATGACTGAGATATAGATAGCAACGGGAAGAGAAGGTGAGAACCAAATAGATAATCGGCCTCTATTGAAGGAGAACTGGACCTCCTAGTCAAACGTTGGGAAACTTGCCTGCTCGTTCATTGTGCTTCGTTACTTTAAATACAAGCTTTGGTTTTGAAGTTTCCAGTCCGCAGTTGTCAAAATTTCTGCTATGCAGATTACATGTCCCCCACTAGCCTGCAAGCTCGTACCCAATCCTACTCTTAAAGCGGATTACAAATACTCATTTAGGATGAGTGTTCCACGCTGCCTACTACAAAAAAGCAAAGCAAACAAATAACATACAGATGATAACAACCACGTCCTTTCCTGGAATAGTTCACCACGCGTGTACGTCTTCTGTTGTGCTTGCAGTGCTTGCATGCCAGCTGGTGTACTGCATGGTAATAGTCCGTGCTTGTCAGCCACGTAGTTGTATAAGATAGAAACTAGAATTTTACTAGGAAACTTGGCAACATGACAACTAGGGAAAGACTAAGTCCTAAATACAACGTCAAACACAATATCAACTTAACGGTATCAGTAAACCACAATAAATAGTCTCCAAATCAACAAGAACACCGGAAAATTTCCATGGATGCCGGCAACAATGTGCCTTTCACATTTTTCTTGCGTTGGCCTCTTGCTCAAAAAGTTCACCTCGGCCTTTACACCAACGCCTCGTTTTGATAAATCCCAAGAGCACATTTTCCTTCTTGCCCTTCGGACTTACCTGGCTCATGACATGCTATCATCATCAAACATAAAAATATCAATTTCTTCCTTTGGATCTTAAGAGAAAAAATAATGTTTGCGAGCAAAATTGCTCTCGTCTTGCTAGAAAGTAAGAAAACGACATTAATTTTAAGCGGTAATTTCTTTTTAGAGAGAGAGAGAGAGTCTAGGACAAAGGCTCGGACGAAAAATTTTGCATGCGCAGAATTGCAGGGTGGGGCCCAGGTGCACCTCTTATTCCTCTCATTAACTCCAACCTTCAATTATTTTCATATTTTCCGATATTACCCATATATACGGACATTAAACGGCGAAGCAAAAAGCAATACCAAAACTGAGACATCGCAAGTAATGACATAAGCTAACGAGCTTTACTCTACTAACATATTATAATAACTCCTTTTCACTCTACTCTCTGGCGCGTTCTCTTTTTGTTCAATTCCGCCTTTTTCTCAAACCCCAAAATTCCCAACATACTCCACCCAAGTAAATTCCCTGCTTCCTCCCACGGATCTCTTATTAGTTGCGTTTTCTCGGCCTTTCTCGCGGATTCTACGCTTACTCTACCAGATCTGGTTCCAATTGAGGATCAGTATGGTGAATTCGAGCACTTTTCGGGGCGCCTAGTGGAACCACTGAGCGACGGAGTAGGGTTTGATAGTTAGAGCTAGGTTATATTTCGGTTTTGGTCGTGCTTTCTGCGATGGCGGCTATGCAGAGAGTGACTCACTCGAGCGTGAGCACGAGTGTTGCAAGCAGCTATAGTTCGTGCAAGGGCGGAGTTGCTTCTGGTTCTGTTGGTGAAGCTGGGGCGCACGATCAGTTCCCGGCAGGCCTTAGGGTTCTCGTGGTGGACGACGACGTTACCTGTCTGAGGATTCTCGAGCAGATGCTTAACCGTTGCCGCTATCATGGTCTGTGGCCTCCCAATCTCTGCGTTCTTACTTTACCCTTCCTTAATTCGACTTTGTTTTCTGTTTTCTGGCAAAAGTTTCTGAATTTTGTCTTTCCTTGTGTGTGTGAGTGAGACGGAGAGGGAGTGAGGTTGGGTAGGTTGCGGGGACTGTAGTTTCTTGTTATTGTCTTTTGTTTTGTTAAAGTTCGGCCAGACAAGTTGGTTGATCAGAAAATTAATCATGCACTATACTGAACTTCAGAAGAGTCTTCTTAGATTGTGTTGCTGGAAGTTGATCTTGAATCTTTGATTCTGTTTTATCGTCTTTTGAGGTATGTGGCTCTCTGTTTTACTGCATAAGGTTTAAAGTTTGTTTGACTTTGTATGTGTTTTTATGTCTTGCTGTGTGAGATGAATTCCTCTGCTTTTGGTTTACATTTATTTCAGAATGGAATAAGATATGGAAAGGACTAATTTTCTCAAGAAAATATTACAATGTAATAAGTGCTCTTGTTATAAATCTGTTGGGGACAATTTGAAATCTTCATTTGTATTTTGGGACTTTCTTTTTATTGGTTGCAGTTACCACTTGCTCTGAGGCTACTCATGCTTTGAATCTCCTACGGGAGAGGAAGGGGTGTTTTGATGTGGTGTTGAGTGATGTACATATGCCTGATATGGATGGTTATAAACTTCTGGAGCATGTTGGGCTAGAAATGGATCTTCCTGTAATTAGTGAGTATCAAACTTCCCACAAAAGTTATTGAATTTCATTTACAAATAATAACATTGACATATATTTGGTAGTGATGTCTGCTGATGGGAGAACAAGTGCTGTGATGAGAGGAATTAGACATGGAGCTTGTGATTATTTGATAAAGCCCATACGGGAGGAAGAGCTCAAAAATATATGGCAGCATGTTGTTAGGAAACGGTGGAATGAAAATAAAGAATTGGAACATTCTGGAAGCTTGGAAGAGAATGACCAGCATAAACGAGGGAATGATGATGTTGAATATGATTCATCTGCTAATGAAGGAATTGAGGGAGCACTCAAAGCTCAAAAAAAGAGGAGCAGTGCAAAAGATGAAGAAGATGGTGAATTGGAAAATGATGATCCTTCTACATCCAAAAAACCACGTGTAGTCTGGTCTGTGGAACTCCATCAGCAATTTGTTAGTGCTGTGAACCAACTTGGACTTGATAGTAAGATCTGAAGCTACTTTTTATCTTTAGATTTCCTTTTTGAATTATCTAATGTCTTGTATAATTCGCTTGAAATTGGGAGATTTTGCTCTAGCATGACATGTTAGTAAATGTTGGTTTGAGAACATTTATTACTTCTTCTAGTTATGTCTGATTAGAACTTTACTACTTTTATTTCAGAGGCTGTGCCAAAACGAATTTTGGAATTGATGAATGTACCTGGTTTAACTAGAGAAAATGTTGCTAGTCATTTGCAGGTTTGTTTCATCCCTATTTATTATCTATACTTGTGTATAGTCTTCTTATATGCATGTGCCATGTATCACTAAATGTAGGGGATGTAGAAAGCTGTAAGTTATAAATTGAAGTTAGAAGGATTTGTGTATAATCCCTATTAATAGAAATAAAATGTATGGCAAACTAAGTCTTCCTTCAAAATACAAAGGTCATCTATAGTTATGTACTCTTATGCAGAATAGATTGACATGGACCTTCTAGTGCTGATTTACAAGTATATGCTCAAAAGCATAAACTGTAGCACCTGCTTTTACTCCACCTTCTTTCATTGATTTCCAGGCCCTCTTTTCTTTTCTCTTCTATTTTTGTATTTTTGTATTTTTGTCTTTTTGTCTTTTTGTCTTTTTTATTTTTATTTTTTTTATGGTTAGTTTTGGTAAGGCATCTCTTTAGGTTTGATATTCAGTTTATTTCAGTGTAGTCTATTGCTCTTGTCCCTTTTTAAACCGTTTAAAGTAGCTTGAGAAATGGTTTGTAATTTCAATTTGTTTCATAGTATATGCAAATTCTTTTGGTGCTCTTAGGATTTGAGGTTGTCTATAATGATGATGTTATGTAAATTCTTCTAATTGTAGAAACGCGAATTGATGAGAAGTTGCTAAATGCTTTGGTTTTCCATAAATGAAATTTGTTAGTGTCTCTTTTTTTCTTGGGGAATCCAAAATTCCATTTGATTTAGGGTTTATGACCACCACAATTCAAACTTCATATGTAGGCTATTGAGCAACTTCTAAGTTTGTATTGGGCTTTGCTATTTTAATGAATTTGAAATCAAACTGTTATCTCACAATTTGAGGTTGTCTATAATGATCATGTCATGTAAATTCTTCTGACAGTAGAAAAGTGAATAAATGAGAAGTTGCTGAATACTTTGGTTTCCTATAAATGAAATTTGTTAAAGTGTCTTTTTTTCTTGGGGAATTCAAAATTCCATGTGATTTAGGGTTTATCACTACCATAATTCAAACTCTGTATGTAGGCTATTGGGCAACTTTTAGGTTTGTGTTGGGCTTTGCTATCTTAATGAATTTGAAATCAAGTTGTAGTGTCTAGCTTTTACTTCCTTACTTTTTCTTTATGTCTTTGACCTTGATTATATGATAGGAAAAGAATTGTATGTCTATATTTGGGCTACCAAATCTTGTTTTAACATGCGTCTAATTTGTAAATGATATCTTTGTATTACTCAAATAAAATATCACAGGAAATTTATCTTGGTTTCTAAAATAAGTAAGCTTACTTCTTGTTTGTTAAGATTAATCCAACTAATATGGTGTCAATTGCAGAAATTTAGGCTATATTTGAAGAGGTTAAGTGGAGTTGCTCTACAGCAGGGTGGAGTTTCTAATACCATTTGTGGAGATTCAAATGTGAAACTGGGTTCACTCGGACGATTTGACATTCCTGCCTTGGCTGCTTCAGGTCAAATTCCTCCACAAACACTGGCAGCACTGCATGCTGAGCTTTTAGGTCGTCCGGCTGGAAATATTGTTGCAGCAATGGACCAGCCTGCTCTTCTACAAGCATCGTTACAGGGGTCTAAACGAATCCCTGTTGAACATGGTGTGGCATTTGGTCAGCCTTTAGTAAGTTGCCAATCAAATGTTTCAAAACATTTTCAGCAACCAATCGTTTCTTCTGTGGAGGAAGTTTCCTCTGGGCTAAGTGCATGGCAATCAAATAACCTTGGTACGGTGGCTCCTAGTACCAATCTTACGGGCTTGAGTGCTCAGAATAGCAGCATGTTGATGGATATATTGCAGCAGCTGCAACGCCAACAGCAGCAGTCTATTCTCCCTGAGGCTAACCGTTCAATCAATTTACAGCCATCTTGCCTTATACTTCCCTCACAATCATCTGCCAGTTTTCAGGCAGGAAATAGTCCTGCTTCAATCAGTCAGAATTGTAGCTTTATCAGTAGTTCTGTTATTGACTACAGTCTTCTCTCGTCTCAACCAAGCAATTCCTCATTGAATATAGCTAAATTCTCCGATGGGGCTCTTAAAAGTACTGGACTTCTTACTGGTTACTCAGCCCCAGGTTCCATTTCTCCTGTGTCATCTTGCTCTGTAAATGTTGATGGCATGAGTCTGCAAGGCCAAAGCTCACCCGTTACATTTAGCACTTCAAGACACTTGCCAGGAGTTGTTTCTAATATGCATGATATTCAGGGTTCTTATGTTGTTAAAACCGGTGAACTGCTTGATCAAGTACCTGTACAGAATAATGGATTTGTTGGTAAAGGTACTTGCATTCCAAGCCGATTTGCAGTAGATGACTTTGAGTCTCAAATGAACAACTTGAGCCATGGAAAGTTATATGTGGAGAGCAACAGAGTCAAGCAGGAGCCAAATATTGATTTTGTGGATAATGCACGAATGGGCATGCCTGCAGTACAACAGTTTTCTTCAAATGATGTCATGAGTGTTTTTACAGAATAGGTAACTTGGTTTACACATGATTGTCCATGTTCTTATGGTGTTTGGTGCATTTCCCTATTCCCATTGCATGATCCGTAGAGATTTTCTTGCAAAGATACAGTTTATTATAGTGGAGGTGCGCTGTACTTAGAGTTTGTGAATGCAAAGTGATGATTGTTAGTTCTTTAATTTATGTATGATAGAATAATTGTGGAAGGATTGATTTTGAGAAAACTAATTATTGAACCATAACATGAGTTTTGCCTAGGTTATACATCTGGTCCTATCAACTTAGACACAAGTTGTAGCTTCTTCAAAAGAAATATGCTTGAGACAAAAATCTATTCATGAATCTAATTGTTATTGGTATACAAAAATATCTGTATCTCTAACTTTTATATCTTTTTTTGTTGGTTACTTATTATTTATTTATTACATGGATGATTATTAATTATATCGTTCAAATTTCTGGATTCAATTGTTTTTTTATCCTGAACTTTTATTACATGGATGATTATCAATTATATCGTTCAAACTTCTGGATTCAATATGAACCTTGAAATATAATTTTGTTTCCACAGGCTTGAATTGCTCCGAGCTTTGATTGCTATTTATTGGCAAATGGTCAAAAGGGATTCCTGCGAAAAGTCTAATATGTGTGGTGTAGATCTGATTGCCAATGCCTGTCCCGAACTTTGTGCGGTGTGGTATCTTCTTAGAAAATGATTCTTGTTGTGAACGTTTCTCTAATGTGGTAAGGCGTAGTTGCACGTGTAGGGAAGTAGAGTTAAGAGTAATAAGTTGTGTGAGGCAACAACTTTAATTGGTTAGCGATGGTGGCATCTTGCCTACATAATTGTGTAGTTATTAGATCATAATGTTATTGAAATACTCATTTATTGATTCCTTGTTTGAGATGCCACTTATAGATAAACTTATCTTCTAAGCTATCGCTCACCTCAACTGAAAACTAATACAACCTAGGTATAGGAAATCCTCGAATTGAGGGCTGCCATGAGGTAGCAAGGATGTCATCATTGTCGTTGATAGCGTTGGACTTCCTAACTATATTGTTCCAGCAGTTTGTTTGTAAGCTTGAAGTTGTATATTGTGATTTAGAGTAAGTATTTCTTTGTAATTTATTGATGCAGATGCATCCAGCCTAAGTATTACTGGTTTCTACATCCAAGAGTTGAGTCGATAATATGTTCTAATAAGTTCAAGAGGCCCAAGGTTGGAGAGCATTTTAGAGATATTATAGAATTTTTTATTTGTTTAGGATTCTTTATTTGTTGCTTAGGGTTTTCTTAAATTGGCAAGTCTTTAATTGTCTAGAATGTTCTTATTTGTTGTTTGAGATTTTCCTAAATTGTCCTCAAGTTCCTTATTTCCTAGGATTTCTTTATTGTAGATTTTTTATTTTTATTTTTACTTTTACTTTTTGGGCTTCCTTAATTATTTGAAATCTTAATTTGTTTGGGTTTCCTTAATTGTCTAGAATTTTGATTTGTCTTAATTTCCATAGTTGTTTGGGAGTTGTAATTTGTCTATATTTTCTTAGTTGTTCGGAAATCTGTTTTGTTGAGAGTTAGTTACCTATTTAAAGGGTCAGCTATCTCAATTATAAGCAAAGTTGTTTTTATCGTAAAATAGAAAATCCTAAGTTATTTGTTCAACTTATGAGTTCTTTATCCAATTTTCACCAAAAATTGGTGGTAGAACACTTACTTGACTAGTGGCATAGCCCTTATGCCTTCTTTCTTGGCAACTATCTTGAGTTTTCTTGACTGCCCATTTGTTCCATCTTGAATTTTCGTTTTCCCTTTTTCTTGCATACCAAACACGTCTTCTCTCATAGAAAACCTAGAAAATCAAAAAACAATCACCCCACCTTAACCTTTTTTAATGGTTGAGGAGAATGTTTCTAGGAAAAAAGGTTCTGGAATCAGCTCATTTGGTGAAAGAATCAAAATGATTTATGCGTCCAAATTGATTTTGAAAGAATCTGGCGAGAGGGTGAACTTGGAGAGAAGTCGGTCTTCTATGCTACTCCATGTCAACTTGTCTGGAACCTCAACCTGATTTAATGCCAACGGAGAGAGGGATGGATTTAGGACAATCCTAGCCCAATAAGCAGGAGCCTTGAATGTCATGGGCCCGAGGTTTTTCTTTCAGATAACTCGGCCAAAATTAATAGGGCGAAAGTAAATGATATGTCATTTGTAAGAGGGAATCAAACTCTCCAAACACTAAATTCCAGGTTCTAATCAATAGGAATAAAAGAGAAGGCCGACCACCCATTAGTTATCTTTTATGAACATGTCAACTACTCCAATCAATAAGATTATTTGTTTAAAATACTTTTAGGGGCCAACTTAAACAATAAGTTAACGTCATCTAGGGTTCCCCTGGGTTCTACACGCCCTCTCCCCTCCCCCATGTGCGTTATAAATTAAAAAAGGAAAAACGTCATCTAATAGTTTTGGACAAAAAGTTTAAATATGACTTTGAAAGTTAAAAGAATAAATTAAACTCCTGATGAAGAAAAATATTAAAATAAAAAGAAGATAAAAGATATCCGAACTGCAATTCCCTTGAACGGCTGGACTTCGTTCCCTCTTCATTTTGGTCATGAGTTTGCCGTCACTGTAATAATCGTTTCGTCCTGTCAACTTAACTCTTACTTCTCTATCTGGTGGTGCAACCCCTTCAAAGCCGCCTCTCCTTTTTTCTCTATCCGGAAAAGCAATTTCAGCCTTTGAAACCACCGAGCTAACCTTTTGAAGTTGAGTCAAGGGACCTCGTTCTCTTTTCTCTTCATTCTAAGTTCAAATCCATCTTTTTAGTCAGAAAACGAGGTTAGTTATCTTCTAGGAACTCCACATGGAGAAAAGCCAAGAAATTGCGCTGACCCAGATTGAGGGAATCGCTGGAGAAGCTTGGCTCTTCCACAGAGGTAAATCGATCTGTAACTTTATTTATTTATTTGGATTCTCCTATCTCATTTACTACCTTCTAGAAGTAGACATTTTCAGCCATTGTCGGCTTGGTCATGTACTGTCTCAGCTTTTAAGACACGACACGCTGGAATAAACATTTATGAAAGCCCCTAAAAATTTTTTTTACTCCATCTGGTCGATCTCTCCCCATGTAATTGAAAAGGCATGCTTAAATTGCCTGTGAGATGTTAGGGACATTAACTTATTTCTGGATGCTGCATTATTCAACTTCACTGCTTCGTCTTTGTTGATATTCATGTTATTTCTTACTTCCTTTTCGTGTAGGCTTACTTACTACCCTGAACGTCTGGCGAAGTGCTTCATTCTAAACATGCCACGATTTTTTGTGAGTGTTTGGAGAATGGTTTCTAGATTCCTTGAGAAGACTACTCTGCAAAAGGTATTTGATACATGATAAGTTTTAATTAACCTCCTTAGTTCCAAGTTAACTGTACCATATATAAGGTTCAATATGGGTACCCTTACCTGGTATGCCTGTTCAAAAATTGCAAGTCGGTGACTGCGTGCTGATGCATAAAGAACAGGTATCCGGATTGTATGCATAAAAGAGTTGAATTGTTTTGATAGTGACAAATTCTGGTAAAAATTTATAGATACAGAAAAGATTATCTAAATTTTTTATTTAATCTGTTAGGACACGCAACGTAATTGTTGTTGATGACGCACAAAGCAATTCCTTAAACAACTCCAACAACAGTGCCTACCTCTTGCTGGCCACTTCGCACACACACACATGTGAAAGTCTTATCTAAATTACTGGAATCTGTCGGCACTTTGAAAATATTTCTAAAATGCATTGGACATCTTTTACCTACTTTTATGTATGTCTATTTTCCTAGCAGCAAATATTGTTGCTATCCTATATGGAATCAAATAATCTTGCTTTTCGTGCAGTATTTGACAATCTTGTCATTTATATAGCTTATGGTTGGTTCATACATTCGCTTTTAGTTAACTATTGATTATTACAAATCAAGATAGATGCTGTAACCCACTTGAAGATGGATTTTGTACCCAGGCCACGAAGAGGCTTTTGCTAGAAGGCTGGTGACATCTTAAAGAAGTTACTAAACTCCTTTTATGTTTAATTTTCCATTTCAACGTAGGACCTAAAATCCTAGTGAAGTTGGTACATGATGATCTAAGTGTCTTAGATTTCTCAAAGTAAGAGAATTAGGTAAGGTATCTTTTGGCTTTACCAATAGGCTAAGTTTGAGATGATGATGTAGATTGTGATTGTGACCAACGAGGACGAAAGACTAGATTTAGTAAGGGAAATTGGTGAGGAACTCTTGCCAGAAGAACATGGCGGCCAAGCAAAGCTTGTAGCACTTCAGGATGTTGTACTCGCTCCACTGGAGCTTTAAATCCTGCAAATACATGTGGTTTCCGGTCATTGCAATCCTAACTCCAAGTGGAAACATTTTATGTTGTCTATTTGTAGACCTAACGGATAGTAACTACTTTCAACCTTTGTTATAAGATATAATAATCATATCTCATAGAATTATATAGAATTATATAGCCTGATGTTGTGATTTGTTTCCAGATGTCTATTTTGGTGGTTAAATATGTTTGGGGAGACCATGTACCAGTCCACAAGGTTCTTTTTCGTACTTAGATTTTACATGGGAAAATCATATTTAATTCTCTTATGCTATCATTTAAAACACCTTGATGCATATGCACTTAAGGCCTAATATTATGAGTTGCAATATAATAGAATTAAAAGCCCACAACATACTCTAGTGGGTCCAAGAGGACCAAAATTGAAGAAGCAGCCCAAGAATATTTTATAGCATCTCTACAATCTTTAGACTTTCCTTAGTAGTTGTTGAGTTCTTAATTTCTTAAGTTTAATTTATTATTTGAGAATATTTTCTTTTATTTGATTTTTTCATAATTGTCTAGGTTCCTGATTTATCTAGATTTAAATACTTGTTAGATTTTTAATTTGTTTAAAATTCTTTATTTGTCAAAATCCAAATTTGTTAAAACTTCTTTAATTATAGGGATTTTTAATTTGTCAAAATCCTTCTAGAATTAGATTTAGCTGCTTATTTAAAGGGAACGTTGTTTCAGTTGTAAGTAAAGTTGTTTTCCAAATAATAGAAACCCCAAAGTTATGTGATCAACTTTTACATCCTTTATCCAATTCTTGCCAGGGATTGGTGGTGGTCCTTGACTGGTAGCATTGCTTTTACGTCTTGGAGTTTATTGGCATCTATCTTTTTATTTTTGTTCTTTACATTTTCGTTTTTCCTCCCTTCCTCCCTACAAACACTTACCTTTTCCCATAAAAAACCCTAAAACACCAAAAAAATAATTTTTACATATTTTCTTACCCCGAGCTCGCTCAAGCCCACCATAACATTCGCATCACACCTATACAATATTGGTTAAATTTTTTAGATTTAAAATTGATATTTTACTTCACTTTGTATTATTCTCTACATGTTAATGTTGAAGCAGACTATGAAGAACTCATTTAAGGATATAGGTTTTTCCATAACTAAACCAATTAAGTTCTTGAATATCAATAGCAAACATTAAAACATTCAAGGAGAAACCATAACATATAAAAGTGCAAGATATAAAAGCATAATATATCACCAGTCACATAGGCTAAGCAAGCATAGGGAATCTTGACAAAGAGAAGACCTTCATGGAGAATGTCTTGGAGAAAAGATCCTCAAACTCCTTATAAAAGGGAAACGCATATGAATTGTGCATCTATAGGCTTAAATCCCCTAATAAAATAGCAACATCACCTTGCTGCTTTAGTTCATCACCTTGCTGCTTTAGTTCTGCAGCACATAATCAAATTGGTTTCCATCAATATTGTTGGTAAGAGATGTCTTGTATACAATAATTCATCTAGAGAGATAGAGATAAATATACCAAAATAGTAAGTTTCTAACCAAGCTTCATGGCCAGACATTGCACAAGTGTAGTCTTACCTATACCAGCTTCACCAACCAAAAGAACAAGCTCCTTACATTTAACAGAGGAAGCTATTCTTTCTAGCACATGCAAAAAACTATAAGTCTCAACAAAAGGTTCTTTTGGTCATGCAACTCTTTCCAGCACATGCAAAAAACTATTGAGTTCATCAAAAGGCTTCTTTTGGTCATGAAACTATAGAATTCAAAAGAGATTGATCAATACCCCCATTGAATATTTGATGCGTTGAAGATAAACTTAACCAACTCTTAAATTTGTTCATTCCCAACAATCGGGATGCCACCCCATCACGCAGAAGATTCAACACAATCAATCACAAAAACAACCAGAATAATAAGTTTATGATGAGGATATAGTGTCTCTAATAGTCAATCGATTTTTGACTAAAGTTGAAAAGGCTGCAAATATATCAACAGCCTAGGAACATAGATATTGCTTCATTTATCACATGGATAGGGAAATAAATAAATAAATAAAAAGAGAACAAAAAGTTGTTGAACATACAAAAATGGGCAAATAAGAAAAGCAAGAAAAAAAAAAAAAGGAAGACAAGGATTTAAGAACTTGACTAGACCTCTTGACAAATACAATGACACTCACAAGCTGACAAATCATCTCGACCTAAAGCCAAAACCTGAGATTTGCTTACACCATTTGAGAAGATCCTTGCCATTAAGAACCAAATGATGCAATTATTGCAATCCAAATGGAAAACATCAAAAATAGAAATTTCAACAACCTAGTTTATCTTAATAAGAACATACTTAAATAAGCGACAGAAGCAGAATTACCTGGTTGAAATCCCCCCAGTTGATGTACAGGAGAAGAATTAAAACTTCCAAAGATTCTGTCAAAGAAATAAGCCAACATATGAATCATGCTGTAACACAACTATTACTCAACAAAATATATTAGCTACCAATGAGTTTCTTTGAAATTGGCTACACATTCAAATACTATGCTTTCATTATATTTTGCAAGTCTTCACTATTTGGAGGCACAATCATCACTTTCTTCCAAAAAACACCAATTTTTCCACCCGAAACCAAAGAAATACATTCTCTCACTGATAACTGATACACTAACCACTCAAAATATATGAGAATCTTAGGAGTAAAAAGATCTTGAGGGATATGGTAAGGCAAAAGTTCTCATTGGGCGGATTCTTTTTCCCCATTGCCCCTGGATAGCTATTTCCATCTCTCCATATTCAAGTAAAGGATAAGTATGCACCAAGCCGATCCCCAACAAGAACCATTCATGTCCCTTCCTCCCCCACTCAAATTACCCCATTTGACAAAGCAAAAGATTGAGTTAGCAAACCAATATTGGTCAAAAAGAAACTACGATGATGCAACCTACAAAAGTAATATTTTCTAGGAACCATAGACTCGTATCAAAAGCCAAGAATTGCGGGTGATGGCACAAACCTTCTGTGCTGTTTGAAATGTCAAAGATGGAGGTTGAAATTCTGGAAAATAGTCAAGAACTTTTTACTACCCTTATTTTTTGCAAATTTCAGAAAATGCATCAGTAGCTCTCTAGGGGTTTGATTACTCTAAAAGCAGAGTGGATAACATTTCTGCAGTATAATACTTCATTTATTAACCACTTCAGCAACCAAATTATTAAAAAAGAACAATAAAAAATTTAGATGGAATAACAAATTAAGGAAAGCAAAAAGCTATGAAACAAAACACAGTAATTAAAAAAGAGAAGTATTGACCACATGCAGACATCACTCTCCGCATATGAGACTTACTCTCGAATAATGCATATTTTCAACATAGCATGAGGACAAAACCATATTCTAAAAATTCATTATTGTAAGTAACTTTTAATTTCCAAATTTAATATGGTTGGAAGAACTTTTCATTTACATAACTAAACCCATTTAAGGATTTCTTCAATTTCTCATGTCCTGTAAAATCATAGTCTACTTCTTGTTGAAAGGCTATAAGATCCTTAGTTCCGTAGAATATTCTTGGGACTTAGTTGACCAGCCAAAAGCTTCATCTTAGTTTGTCAAACAATTTCACAATGTGAGTTTATAGCAATAACTTCAACCCATGGTTGATGAACAATCTATAGGGCCTGCAAGAATATATAAAAATAAATAAATAAACAAGATGAAGTGTTAATAAATGACAACATGAAATGTGACCAGCTAAACTATAAATGAGAATTGAGACTTTGCATCCTTCCTAGACTGCCAAGTGAGTACCTCTATCTTATGCCTACCAGTACTTAGGTTACAACCTTTTTAGCACCTTCAACAGATACCCAAATTGCGGTTAAAATGACCAAGGAAATAAATTACCTAATAAACAATCACTATTTCCAAATCAGCATAACAGCTCAGTGGCATGCATACTATCACAAAACACTCAATTTGATTCACTCACTTTGAGCACATTAAAGGGGGTTAAAAATGTCAAAGCAAGCAAAAAGTGCAACACTCTATATCTTCAAGCAACTTTAGAATTAAGTACTAAGTGATTACCTCCCCGTGTCCATTTGAAAATGAGGTTGCGCCTTCCAGTAAAGGCAATAAGATGAATTGTACATCAAATGGAGCTTTGCCAATATCTTCAAATACAACCCAAAACCCAATCTGAACAGCCTATAGAAAATCAAACAAGCTACCATTAGAAATACATATCCAGTGATGCCAATAGTCAAAGATGTATTAAAATACTCCCTTCAGCCTATATCAGTGATCATTCATTCTCTTTTGGGATGTCAAAACATAGCATCCATCTTTAAGTGTCACCTTTTGATCTATCTGTAATATAGACATCCCCATCTTTTATTTGATTTAGGTGAGCTTAAATCCAACAGAATGTGGAATTTTACTTCTTTTTCTCTTGAAAAACAATTTACAGGACAATTTTTTACTTCATAAGTTGGATTTTCTAAATAAATCAATATAGAACACATAGTATTACCTACTTGCGTGTGTGTGTAAAGATGAATTATCCAAGAAAAAACAAACCTAGGTGAGTGACCCGTGCTGCCATTTAAACTTTCTAGGTCGCGCTGTGCAAACATAACTTCCCCAATAATGTTTTACCATCAATTTTGATCATCCATATGGATAAACAGAACTGTAGCAGAGAAAGAAAGAGAGATTTCTTAAAAAGCAGCAAAGTAAAATTAGAACACTGAAAGTTTACACATCAGCAACACAATACATGCACTATGAAAAATGGAATTTCTGTTATTTAGCATGTACATGCACCTTATGCTTGTGTTTTTTTTCTTCTCATGTGCAATTTTAAAAAGAAATGCAGATAGCAACACATGTACACAAACTGAGAGAAACATGCAAGTAATAGAAAGAAAAGATACATACGAAGAAGTTCTATGACATAGTAGAACCCATAACACTAATAGGCAGAGATTCAAGTACCATAGCTTTTAGTTTTCCCCTTATGGTTTTTGAAATTTCAAATATTGCATTTTCTCCAGATACCACATCATTTATGGAGAAACCATTGGAGTTTTAAATAGAAATGTCTGGTGAACTATTCTTCAACAAACCAAAAAATCACTATACACGGGGACAAAACTCACTCTGTCATAATAAGACAGCACATGAAACCCATAGGTTTTTGGCTACTTCACAAGGCACCCCAAATTGGTCATTGAATTCCCAAATGCTTTTGTATATAGAACACCAATCAACCACTACAATGTGTCTCTATCTAATGAGACATAGCTAACATTTTCTTTAAAGTCAGACCATAGAGAAAATGTAAAACTCAATAGGGTATTATGTATCTAAATTCTCTTCCAAGGAAAAGGAGAGCCATTGGAGGGAATCAACACATCTTAAAAAAATCTAACTTCAAAACCCACTCTTTGGATGGATTGCAACACAAACTTATCTTCAGCACCTCATATCAACCAAAAGCGTGCAAAATGATAAACAATGAAATAATTGAATCCACTGCCAAGGCTGATATGATAAAGGTAACATTTAACTAAAAATTAGAGGTTTGCAAATGATTTGCAGCTAATGCTTCCTTGAAGCAAGAAATTACCATACAACTCTAGGAAAGTTACATGCTATACCCTAATTGTAGAACCATCTGCCACCTCAAATCTAAAATATAAAGAATTCACTCCAGTCCACCATAATTTTGTTTTTTTCTCACTTTATTCCCACAATACATAAAAACCTTAGTAGAATGTCATCCTAATACCACCCTTACATGCTATTGGATTTAAAATCTAGAAGCAAACTCAACAAAGTCTCCCCATCTACAACACAATGCCATAACCATTTCTCATGATGATCTTAATTAATAAAAAAATAAAAAATAAAATTCCTTACTCCAAGTCCACCAAGATTTTGGGTACAAATCTTTAATGAACATACAAACAGATTTTGAATTCATCACCAGCTCAATTGCACAAAAAACCCCATTATCGTTTATCTACATAATTAGTACCTTTTTTTTTTCTTCCCGTTTCTCATGCTTTTTGCAATTTCACAACCAATTTTCCATCATGTTGAAACATGTAAAAACCACTTGTCGAATTTGCATTTTTTTTTGCCTTCTTTTTTATGTTTCTTCTTCAAAAACACCTCATTTAGGCCTTTTAAGGTAACAGGACCTATTGTTTCCATTAAAGGACATCCCATTATTCACACCAGAATCCAATTAGTATTAGCATTGGCAAAAGTACTTCTCTTACTTTTAGAAGAACTACCGATATTGATTTAGGTAGAATTATAAACGATAGAAGTACCCACATAACATCACCCAAATAGTGCCCAGTTATGAAACATAAACAGGTTAAATACATTCCATAAGTTGGATATGAAGAAGAGAGTGAGAAAGAGAAAGGGAGGATCGTGGCTCCCTAGCCCAAGTGCAGATGACATCTAGGAGGACAAACCTAAAACATGGTCTTCCAAAAATTAGGCGTGCACTTGGTCGATGTTTCATTTTCTACCTCTTTTGCTATTTGAATTCTTATTGGTTGTTTAACAGAAAATTAAGAGGAATTATGTGAACTAAGCAAAAGGAAAAACCTAATCACCTAATTCAACCCCATTTCCCTCTTAGGTTACCTAGGGACTCAACAAGTTCTTGTCTATTGGCTTGCAAAACCAAGCTAGGATATGCTAAAAGCTCAACTAAAGCAATAAGCAAACAGAAAGCTTGCTTCACCATGTTCTGATGAAGTAGTCTTCTATAGAATTATGGAAAGCTTGGTCCATGGGATTCAATTAATCCCTTTTTTATGAGAATAGACACATATCATACATCCCATTTTGCCTTGGAAGACGCATCAGACCAAGGAACAATTTGCTTCATATGCACAAAAAAGAAAACCCAAAAACCAAGGACACAAGGCAAGCTTCAACATCTTTCACCAGTGCCAACAAGGATCAACTCTAATATAGTCAAGATAACTTTCAAACTAAGACAATTACAAATCATATGAGAAGAGAACATAGATAATAGAGGTGATCAAGAATTTTCTTAGAAAAAAAAAAAAGATGTCATTTGCAAATAGAAGAGAAGTAAAACAAAACTCATCCATTTTTCCTGGACCTCATTTACAAACTTTAAAAGAAGCTCCCTATTCATAGTAGCAAACAACATTCTATTTAGAACACCTATTACAAAACAAAAGGTAGAACTAATAACAAATCCCCCATCTTGTGCCATGAGAACTATTGAAAAAGCAAGTGCTAACTCCTTTTAATCAAAACACACTGGAAATATGAGCTACCTACTCACATCATGATGACAAAACTTCCATAGATCTATTTTGCAAAGACACCTACCTCCCCTAATATAATTTTATTTCCAAAGCATGAACTAAGTATAAGGCTTGTCTCCCCTTAATGAAAGCAAGCCCTCGGACTAAACTTCTCAGAAAACCATTTTCAGCCTAATGTAGAGGTACGACAATAATTTTACGGACATTGCTCACAAGACTAAAAGGTTGAAAATCTTTAAACCCACAGCCCTTCCTTTCTTTATATCTATAGCAGCTTCTTCCAGACATACCTCAATGATGGAACTCATCGAAAACATTTGTAATATCTTTTTTGGAAACCCCCCAACAAAAAGAAATTCAAGGAACTGGTCCAAGATTTCACCTCAGATCTCTCTCTCTCTTAATTCCATTCAAATGGCTTTCTTAAAGCAATAAATCAAACAGAAAAAATTGTTCTGCTATGGCATAAGTCAACCAACAATTCATTACAACACGGATCCCTCCATATACGATGACTCTATCAAAAGAACTATGGTGGGAAACATTTTAGATAGATAGCTTAGCACAGAGATATTTAACATGCTTCTTATACCCAATGATCAATCCAACAAAATTACAAACCCTAATGACTTGGTAAGTAATTTTCTTAAAATAAGTTCAAAACATGAAATTAGAAATCCAATTCATCCAAAGGTATATATATGTCTGAGGCATTCCATTAAATCAAATACATGGTAGTAAAATAAACTGAAATACCTTGATTTCCACTATCCAGGGCCAACTTTTTGATAAGAGCAGATTTTCCAGCACCACCAGGACCATGAAAAAGAACAGGCCACTTTTGGCTCACTGCCAACATAACCATCTCAAAACTTTTTCTCACAAGTTACCAATTGATTTATCATTCCCGAAGATACAAAAGCACATTGACCATAAAAATCAAAGATAAAAGAACCATGGTGAAGTAGGTAAAGTGCCAGAATTATTGCATAATAGATTGTTTCTATTTATGATAAATCCTACCAGGTCGCAAGCCTTTTATTCCATGTTGGAGGCCCAAACTCACAGAGCTGAGTGTATTTCCAAGGCCAAATGTCCAGAAGGTTGGAGACAATTCTCCAGGTTGAAATCAATACTTGTACTAGGACAACTAAACTTCTTCTGTTCAGGTGACTCAACATACCAGGGAGCCTTCTCCAATGATGTATCTAGACACAATTCTTCCCAGCTAAAGTTGGAAAAAGAAATATGAATATTTATGATACCACAAATTACTTAAATTTTAATTTGCAAACAGCATTTTTCTCAGGGTTAAAATACCAACCGCAATAAACATGTAAATGCTTCTTTAGTCTCCATGCAAAAGTCTGCAATAGGCCTGCAGCTTGATCTAAGAACCACTGATAAAACCCGTATCCCACACCATCTGACATCTGCAACAATATATGCATCTCCAGCATCCCTGCTCACATCAATATTGGCCACCTGCTTTACAAGGTCCAAGAAACAGGACCAGTCCCAAAGTTTGGAAAATATTTCTGAGTCTACTAAAAGGAGGCAGTAAGAAGTCCGAGCCGCTTGTAGAGTCCGAGTTCCAGCCTGATTAAAAAAAAAAAAATCAACTCCAACTGTAAGAAGATTGCTTCAAAAAGAATTCATGGATCTTCTTAATACCATATAGGTGCCAATAGTTCCACCACCATACCCAAGATGAAGTTAATGAGAAGAATAACAAACACATGATAGAGAAGTCAATCATTCCACATGATTAGAGAATGTGTAACACACCATGCATTGAGTCACACCAACATAGTTATGGTTTCAAATGCATATCTCACCCAACGGACTCTCAAAAAAAGGAAGTACATAACAATGCATCGAACAACAAAAAATCTAGCACAAGCACATGCTAATCATGATATCAATATCATACACACTAAAACAGGAACTATGTAACAAGTAGAAAAATGGTGACCACAAATACAAGCTTCTTTGCTAATGTCTATGGAAAATGCAAAATTTCCTCTACTTTCCAAGTGAGTAAAAACAGAGTGGAAACAGCAAGCATAACTGTAACACATGGATTGACCCTTTAAGAAAAAGAAAAGTGAAATCTAAAATGTTAACATTTTACATGACCAATTAAGTAAGTTGAGAACAAGGTACAATCCGCAGATTACAAACAATATGCATTAATTTTGTAATTTCTTAATTGTAAACAATGTTTTTTTTTTCATTTTTTGGGTTGTTGAGAGAAAGAAAGGGGGGGGGGGGGGGGGGGGGTGCGTTTGTTTGTATAGGGAAGAAATCCTTCTCTGGTGCTCCCCCATTGCCTAACAGGAAATCCATTCGTGTAATTTGATTAGAGAGAAAATAAAATAAAATAAAATAAAAGATACCTTCACAGCTGCCAATTCAGCAAAATATACACAAGATTAGAATCATAAAACCATCCAAGAAGCTCATTAAAAGTCATGTATTGTGATACATAATTCTACCACAACCCCATCCCACCCAAAATAATTCATATGTTTGACTTGCCAAGTGAGAGAGAGGCAACATAAAAAGACCACCAATGCAAAATTTTGCTTCTCTCAACACTAGGATCCACTAAAATACTTAGCACAGAAGGAAGCAGGGAAATAGTCAATGGTTAAAGAATGACATAGACAAGGAGAAAACAAGCTATGTATTGCCAATTAGAAATCAATTATGAAATAGAGACCAGCACCAGGACGTTGGATGAGAATATGAGCCTACCCTAATAAAAAAGGAACCAAATCAAGGGCTCGACAGGCTGCCAAACATGCAAGCTCATGAACAACCAGACCCCTACCAGCTTGATTGTAGAGCTCAATTAGACTGGCAGCTTCTTTCAGAACTTCTGCAGCCTGTGCTGATGTATCAACAATCTTTTTTGGCAATTGCCAGAAAACTCCCCGTCAAAGGAATAGTAGAGTTTGGGTGCAAAAATATCTCTAACAGCACATTCACCACCTCCTCTTCTTTCATATGCCCCTTTGTAAAACCAAACACAAACCTTTAAATTTTTGGAAGAAGAAAACTAGAATGTATATATAATTGGGTTTAGTGTTCTTGTCAGCAAAAGTTACTATATGCTTTTATATATGTATATATATAAACTTTTATATCTTGAAACTTACATACTAAGTTTGTGGCCTCTTGGTTGCTTTGAAACAAAAGGCACCTATGATTAAAGCCCTATTGCTAATTCCTCAATGACAACAAGAACACTAAACCTAGTTATATAGTAACTTTTGCCGAAACCAATTACCAATATCATAAGTCTTAAAATTTCACATTTCTTAGAAAGCAAACAATAAGTATACCTTTTTAGGGAGTGAGTCAGACTATGGGAAAGATAGAAGCTTTGGGCAACGAGCAAGAAACCTTTCCATTGTAGATTGAAGACTAAAACTCCCATCCATGGTCATCTCTTCTAGACTTGGCAAAAACCAACTAGAGGTGCATATATGTATATAGGATATATGGTCTCTATATACCATTAACAAGAAACTTTACAACACAGAACGATTCCATGTTGGTCCTCTAGCTCTCCGGCCAAGAATGGACTTATGGTCTGTTAGGACTTGAACCCTACACAACCCACAATTAAGAGCATAAAACTAGTATCACCCATGTCTGAAATACAAGTAGAGCACATATATGTTGCTTGAAAGATACTTCTGTATTGCAGGCCAGATCAAAAGCTTAGCAAACAGCAAAATGAGTTTCCCTGTACTAAAAGATAAAAAAAGGTAAAAGGGGCAAAGAACTAATTAAATCAACTGAACCTTAGACAAAACTAGGCCTCCTATACCACTTGCATTAATTGGAATTTAAAGTAATACTTCAAATCTAAACCACGTATTCTACATACTAGTCATTGGGATTTTACATGAGAAGATTCAGATTTACATGAAAAGATTGTAACATAATTTCGAGTAGAGTCACACCATAATTAATTTTGAAACAGCCTACAAAGGCAACTTGAATTTATTAGCGCTTCATGCCTACTACCAAAAATTACCTTTTTTCTTTCTGATTTCCACATCATGCATCTCTACAAGACTAAACCGTACATGCATGTATGCGTGTATGCAGTAGCACTTGCTGCAGCATGTGATGCAACACTTATTGTTTGAGTAGCAGCTAGATCTTCAGCAACACCCCTGTATCATAAATGCAAGAGACCAGTGAGCAACAATATTATCAAACCTGATAGAACTCCACTATTCAGAATACAGAAGCTTGAAACACAGCCACCCAGCCAAAGCTTGTCAATCCTAGATGGTCATCTTACCTTTAATCAAGAGCACTGTCCTTCAATACCATCTCCTCCACTCAATCTCAAAACACTTAGCTTTTTCCCATATGAAACTCAAACTCTAATTATTAAGCAATGCGGTAATTACTGCATCATGATCCAATAGGCCACCAACTTTCTGCTCAACAGCAGCATCATTGATCTTGCCCAAATTTGTGCTGTCTAAAATCTAAAATGATAACACTGTTTTGAGGCACTAAAAGTGGTCCAAAGTAACCATGAGAAATGCATTTTCCTTCATAAAACTTATTAAAGCAAGATTTAAGTGCCTAATGTTATTTTCAGTTAAAATTAAGTTATTATAAGACAAAGATGATGTACAAAGTGATTTCTGCTCAACAGAATCATGTATAAAATTTGAGAACTGGAAATAAATGAAGCAAGACGCATAGTTATACAACAAGATTCATGTCTTACCACCACGTAAACCACCATAAATAAATATAGATAGGCAACCAAGGAAAGAAGTATCACCAACCAACATGTTATCTCCAGGCATTGTTGATATCAATACCTCCAGGAACCTCCAAAATATGCAGAAAAGGATGTTTGCATTTAATGTTCTAAGAATCTTTTGCAATTCCAATTCAGCCTTTCCAAATTGAGCTGTTAGCCAAATAGCAGTCCGTAGCAAATTTGAACGGTGAAAATTCAAATTAGTTTCGCATGCCACATCAAATCTACGACTTGAATTTCGTGTTTCCCACAAACTCCATAAACCAACGAAGAACAGGGTAAGATAGCTATAAAGAATCGAATTTAGCAATCTAATTGAGAAACATACGGATGCCAGCGCTCCCGCCGACGAGAGAGCCCCCGAAGCCGCGGAATTCCCCTCGAGCACCGTGGCACCTCCAAGCAAGATCAACCTGGGACCAACGTAGCCAGGCGTCCTCTCCTCCCCATCCGCCGTGAGCGTATGGCCACACCTTGGGCCGGGCCCATCCTCATCCTCCTCTATAATCGCATTCACCGCCGAGTAGGTTGGCGCCTGCCTCCACGGGTCTCTGCTGCACCTGCGGCGCCGGTTGCTGTTGCTGCTGCTGTGACGGAGACAATTGCGGGGGAGACAGAGCCGGCGATGTCTCACCAAGCTGCTCTCTCTCCATTGCAACGGGAGACGACGCTGTATTATATGCTTCTACACCCCCGGATCGTGATCGGTCTCCGGCACCATGGACGGCGAATCCACATCCATTGCTTCAATCCCTCGATTCGAGCCCTACCTTCAAGATTAGAACTCGAATTCCCGCAACTTCGCATTTCTAATCAACATTTTCGATCCGCTGGTGAAAACCAAGCCCCCGCCTCGAACGATCCCTAGCCAGCCGGGGAATTCACAGAACCAAAACCCTAACTCGGATCCACGATTCTCAAATTCAAGAAGACCAGGCAAATTTTTCAGAACATTTCCGAACATAAGAAAGGGGGGAAGCTATCAAAGGCTCTCTCCTCCGTTCTGTGTGAAGCAACCTCGAGGCTGTTCTGCACGCAGTCCGTGAGTATTGCTTCCATGGCCTCTTTGATCGTCAACAAGTGGAACAGAGAGAGAAAGTATCCGATTCAAAAATCAAAGCGAGGCACTTGAGAGCAGTGGGCGAACTGTTGTTTCAGTGGCAGTGGCAATGGTTGTGTGGTCGACAATTGAGGTTGCCAGGACGAGAAACCTTAAGCAGAACTAGGCTCCGTATTGCGAAAAAAGTAATCACTTCCGATTTTGCTCAAAACTCACGAAATGATTGTTTGGCCATGTGATCAAGCTGGCGGGAGAAGATATCTTAGAGGGGTGGGCGCTGTAGTCAAGAAAGGAATGAATGGGAGTTGGGAAAGGAAAGAAGGTTGGTGATTGATTCGGACTACGTGAAAGGAAAGAAGGTGGTAACGTGAAGAGCAACAATTCGAATTTGAATTCAAATGCCGCGGGCATAGGATATCTTTCAAAGTCAGATTTCCTACTTTTCAACCATTAATAAGGGATTTCTTTATTTAAAGAAATTCGAATAAATTACATTAATTAATATTTCCTAGTTTTTCGAATTTAACTACGTAATGTGAGAACTTTTCTTTAGAAAGGACTAGACGGCTAGAAATAAGGGCAAGGACAATAAAAGAAGGCGGTGAGAAATTTGTAATATGTTTTCCAATTTTGTAACTTGTCCTTGCAATTCAATGGAATTATCTTCCCAACTCTTTTTATTTTGAATTACGTTGTAACCATAAGTCATTATCGTAAGAACAAGAATAGGAAAACGTGGGACGACTTTCTAGTAGTTGGTCTAGTTACTTGCTCATTCACACAAGCACGTAACACCATGCCACATACAATGGGGACGAAATTAGAGTGATTTGGAACATATTAGGGCAAAAAACACAATTTCGTTCAAAAAAGCACAACTAGGCTCCCAATTGCAAAAAAAGTGACCACTTCCCATTTTGCTCAAAATGCATGAAATCATTGTTTGGCCATGTCACATATAAATGAGGGACGAAATTAGAGTGATTGGGAACATATTGGGGCAAAAAAACACAATTTCGTTAAGGAAAAGCACAACTAGGCTCTGTATTGCGAAAAAAGTGATCACTCTTGATTTTGCTTAAAACTCACGAAATCATTGTTTGGCCACGCCACATATGAATAGGGACGGAATTACAGTGATCCGGAACATATTTGGGCAAAAAAACACAAGTTTGTTTCAAAAAGCAAAACTTAGCTCCCTATTGCAAAAAAAGTGATCACTTCAGATTTTGCTCAAAACTAACGAAATGATTATTTGCCTATGCCACATATCAATGGGGACAGAATTAGAGTAATTCAGAACATATTGGGGCAAAAAAACACAATTGCGTTCAAAAAAGCAGAACTTGGCTCCATTTTGCGAAAAAAGTAGTCACTTCCAATTTTGCTCAAAACTCACGAAATCATTGCTTGGCCATGCCACATATGAATGGGGACGGGATTAGAGTGATTGGGAACATGTTGGGGCAAAAAAAGCACAATTTTGTTTGGAGAGCAGAATTAGGCTCCGTATTGCAAAAAAAGTGACCACTTTCAATTTTGCTCAAAACACACAAAATCATTGTTTGGCCATGCCACATGAATGGGGATGGAATAAGAGTGATTTGGAACACATTGGAGCAAAAAAAAAAAAGGAACAATTTTGTTTGGAAAAGCAGAACTTGGCTTTCGTATTGGGAAAAAAATGACCACTTCCCATTTTGCTCCAAACGAACAAAATCATTGTTTGGCCATGCCACATGAATGGGGATGGAATAAGAGTGATTTGGAACACATTGGAGCAAAAAAAAAAGGAACAATTTTGTTTGGAAAAGCAGAACTTGGCTTCCGTATTGGGAAAAAAATGACCACTTCCCATTTTGCTCCAAACGAACAAAATCATTGTTTGGCCATGCCACATGAATGGGGATGGAATAAGAGTGATTTGGAACACATTGGAGCAAAAAAAAAGGGAACAATTTTGTTTGGAAAAGCAGAACTCGGCTTCCGTATTGGGAAAAAAGTGACCACTTCCCATTTTGCTCCAAACGAACGAAATCATTGTTTGGACATGCCACGTATAAATGGGAACGAAATTAGAGTGATTGGGAACATATTGGGGCCAAAAAACACAATTTCGTTCTGGAAAAGCACAACTAGGTTCTCTATTGCGAAAAAAGTGACCACTTCCAATTTTGCTCCAAACACACAAAATCATTGTTTGGCTGTGCCACATATGAATGGGGACAGAATTAGAGTGATTCGGAACATATTGGGGCAAAAAAACACAATTTCGTTTGCAAAAGCACAACTAGGCTCCGTATTGCAAAAAAAGTGACCACTTCTGATTTTGCTCAAAACTCATGAAATCGTTGTTTGGTCGTGCCACATATGAATGGGGATGGAATTAGAGTGATTCAGAACATATTGGGGCAAAAAAAACACAATTTCGTTCTGGAAAAGCACAACTAGGCTCTCTATTGCGAAAAAAGTGGCCACTTCCAATTTTGCTCCAAACGCATGAAATCGTTGTTTGGCTGTGCCACATATGAATGGGGACAGAATTAGAGTGATTCGGAACATATTGGGGCAAAAAAACACAACTTCGTTTGGAAAAGCACAACTAGGCTCTGTATTGCAAAACAAGTGACCACTTCTGATTTTGCTCAAAACTCATGAAATCGTTGTTTGGTCATGCCACAAATGAATGGGGATGGAATTAGAGTGATTCCGAACATATTGGGGCAAAAAAACAAAATTTCGTTTGGAAAGGCAGAACTAGGCTCCGTATTGCAAAAAAAGCAACCACTTCTGATCTCACTCAAAACTCATAAAACAGTTGTTTGGACATGCTACATATGAATGGTGATGGAATCAGAGTGATTCAGAACATATTGGGGCAAAAAAAAAAAAACAATTTCATTCAGAAAAGCAGAACTAGGCTTTGTATTGTGAAAAAGTTGACCACTTCTGATTTTGCTCAAAACTCATGCAACCATTGTTTGGCCATGCCACATATGAATGGGGATGAAATTAGAGTGATTGGGAACAGATTGCGGCAAGAAAACAAATTTTTGTTCGGAAAAGCAGAACTGGGCTCCGTATTGCTAAAAAGTTGACCAGTTCCTATTTTGCTCAAAACTCACAAAATCGTTGTTTGCCCATGCCACATATGATGGGGACGAAATTAGAGTGATTGGGAGTAGACTGGGACAACAAAACACAATTTCGTTTGGAAAAGCAGAACTAGGCTCCGTATTACGAAAAAAGTGACCACTTCCGATTCTGCACAAACGCACCAAATCATTGTTTAGACATGCCACATATGAATGCGGATGAAATTAGAGTGATTGGGAACAGAGTAGGGCAAAAAAACACAATTTTGTACTGAAAAGCAGAACTGGGTTCTGTATTGCAAAAAAAGTGACCACTTCCAATTTTGCTCCAAATGCACGAAATCGTTGTTTGGCTGTGCCACATACGAATGGGGACAGAATTAGAGTGATTCGGAACATATTGGGGCAAAAAAAACACAATTTCGTTTGGAAAAGCACAACTAGGCTCTGTATTGTGAAAAAAGTGACCACTTCCGATTTTGCTCAAAACTCATGAAATTGTTGTTTGGGCATGCCACATGTGAATGGGGAAAAAATTAGAGTGATTCCAAACATATTGGTGCAAAAAAACAAAATTTCGTTTGCAAAAGCAGAACTAGTTCTGCTTTTGCAAAAGTTGACTAGTTCCAATTTTGCTCAAAACCCACCAAATCATTGTTTGGACATGCCACATATGAATGCGGATGAAACTAGAGTGACGGGGAATAGATTGGGGCAAAAAAACAAAATTTTGTTCTGAAAAGCAGAACTGGGCTCCGTATTGCGAAAAAAGTGAGAACTTCCGATTTTGCGCAAAACTTATGAAACAGATGTTTGGACATGCCGCATACGATTTGGGATGGGAATTAGAGTGATTGCAAACATATTGGGGTAAAAACCAGCAATTTCCTTTGGAAAAGCAGAACTAGGCTCTCCGTTTTGTGAAAAAAGTGACCACTTCCGCTTTCGCTCAAAACTCACGAAGTTGTTGTTTGGAGTTGCAACATACAACTGGGGATGGAATTAGGTTGATTGGGAACAGAGTGGGGCAAAAAAACATAATGTCATTTGGAAAAGCAGAACTTTACTCCGTATTGTGAAAAAAGTGACCACTTCTGATTTTGCGCAAAACGCACCAAATCATTGTTTGGCCGTCCCACATATGAATGGGGACGAAATTAGAGTCATTCGGATTATATTGGGGCAAAAAAACACAACTTTGTTCGAAATCATTGTTTGGCAATGGAGACGCAAATCCAAAAAAGTGACCACTTCCGCTTTCACTGAAAACTCACAAAATCGTTGTTTGGAGTTGCAACATACGAATGGGGACGGAATTAGGTTGAATGGGAACACACTGGGGCAAAAAAACAGTGTCGTTTGGAAAAGTAGAGCTTCGCTCTGTATTGCGAAAAAAGTGACCACTTCTGATTTTGTGCAAAACACACCAAATCATTGTTTGGCCGTCCCACATATGAATGGGGACGAAATTAGAGTCATTCGGATTATATTGGGGCTAAAAAACACAACTTCGTTCGAAATCATTGTTCGGCAATGCACACGCAAATCCAAAAAAGTGACCACTTCTGATTTCGCTGAAAACTTATGAAATGGTTGTTTGAACATGCCACATATGAATGGGGACAGAACTAGAGTGATTCGGAACACATTGAGGGGAAAAACAGAATTTTTTTCAGAGAAGCAGAATGAGGCTCCGTTCTGTGAAAACGTTGACCAGTTCCAATTTTGCTCAAAACGCATGAAATCGTTATTTGGCAATGCCACATATGAGTGGGGACGAAATTAGACTGATTGGAAACATATTGGGGTAAAAAAACATGATTTCGTTCAGAAAAGCAGAACTAGGCTCCGTAGAGCGAAAAAGTTGACCAATTCCGATTTAGCTAAAAACTCACCAAATCATTGTTTCGAGATGCCACATGAATATGGACAAAATTAGAGTGATTGAGAACAGATTGGGGCAAGAAAACACAATTTAGTTCGGAAAAGCCGAATAGGCTCTGTATTACGAAAAAAGTGAGCACTTCGGATTTTGTGCAAAACGCAGGGAATCATTGTTTGGCCATCCCACATATGAATGGGCTGGGAATTAGAGTCATTCAGACCATATTGGAGCAAAGAAATGCAATTTCGTTCAGAAAAGCAGAACTAGGCTCCGCATTGTAAAAAAAGTGACCACTTCCAATTCTGCACAAAACTCATGAAATGGTTGGTTGGACATGCCACATATGAATGGCGACCGAATTAGAGTGATTGGGAACAGATTGGGGAAAAAAAAAACACAACTTTGTTTGGAATGGCAGAACTAGGCTTCGTATAGTGAACAGAGTGACCACTTCCGATTTCGCGCAAGACGCGTGAAATCATTGTCTGGCCATGCCACATATGAATGGGGGAGGAAATTAGAGTGATTGGGAGCAGGCTGTGACCAAAAAACACAATTTTTTTGGGAAACGTAGAAGTAGGCTCCGTATTGCGAAAAAAGTGACCACATCTGAATTTGCTTAAAATGCACGAAATCATTGTTTGGCCATACCACATACGAATGGGGTTGGAATTGGAGTCATTCAGAACATATTGCGCCAGAAAAAACGATATTTCCTTCCTAAAAGCAGAACTAGGCTCTGTTTTGCAAAAAAAAAAAAGTGACCACCTCCGATTTTGACCAAAACTGATGAAATCGTTGTTTGGCCATACCCAATTTCGTTCAGAAAAGCAGAACTAGGAACTGTTAAACTGTAAAAAATGTGAGCAGTTCTCATTTTGCTGAAAATGCACAAAATCATTGTTTGGCCATCCAACAAATGAATGGGGACCAAATTAGAGTGCTTGGGAACAGATTGGGGATAAAACTCAACTTCGTTCACAAAAGGACCGTATTGCGACAAAAGTGACCACTTCCAATTTTGCAAAGAATTCACGAAATGATTTGTTTGGCCATTCCAGATGTGAATGGGGACAGAATTAGAGTGGTTCACAGCAGATTGCCGCAAGAAACACAATTTTGTTTGGAAAACAGAACTAGGATTCGTATTACAGAAAAAGTGACCACTTCTGATTTTATGCAAAACGCACGAAATCATTGTTTGGCCATCCCACATATGAATGGGGATGAATTAGAGTAATTCGGAACGTATTGGGGCGAAAAAGACAATTTCATTTGGAAAAGCATAACTATGCTCCGTATTGCGAAAAAGTGACCACTTCCGATTTTGTTGAAAAGGCACAAAATCATTGTTTGGCCATCCCACATATGAATGGGGATGAATTAGAGTAATTGGGAACTTATTGGGGCAGCAAAGACACAACTTGGTTTGCAAAAGCACTGTATTGCGACAAAAAGTGACCACTTCCAATTGTGCGAAGAACGCACGAAATGATTGTTTGGCCATCCAACATATGAATGGGGACGAATTAGAGTGATTGGGAACAGATAGGGGCAAACAATCTCAATTTCGTTCCGGAAAGCACAACTAGGGACCGTATTGCATAAAAAGTGACCATTTGCGATTTTGCGAAAAACGCATGAAATCATTGTTTGGCCATCCCAGATATGAATGGGAACAGAATTTGAGTAATTGGGAACGTATTGGGGCAGCAAAGACAACTTCGTTCACAAAAGCACTGTATTGCGACAAAAAGTGACCACTTCCAATTGTGTGAAGAACGCACAAACTGATTGTTCTGGCATCCAATGATGTGGGAGCAACTACGTCAGCCCAAGCTCTTAGTCCAGCCCATATGTTAAGTTTGACAATTAATACTTGCTTGGGTCACAACATAATCCAATGGGTCCAAGAAGGCCAAGGTTGAAGAAGCAGCCCAAGAATATTCCATAGCATTTCTGCAGGCTTTAATATGGGGGGTTTCCTAAATAATTGTTGAGTCCTTAATTTCTTAGATTTAATTTATTATTTGAGAATATTTCCTTTTGTTTGGTTTTCTATAATTGTCTAGATTCCTGATTTATCTAGGTTTCCATACTTGTTAGGTTTTCAAGAGAATAGAAGCCCCAAAGTTGTGTGATCAACTTTTGCATCCTTTATCCAATTCTTGCCAGGGATTGGTGGTGGAGCACCTCCTTGACTGGTGGCGTTGCCTTTACGTCTTGGAGCTTGTTGGCATCTATCCTTTTATTTTGATTATTCCTATTTTCGTTTTTTTTCTCCCTTCCTCCCTACCAAACACTCACTTTTCCCACAAAAAAACCCAAAACACCAAAATAACGATTTTTACATATTTTCTAAACCTGAGCTCGCTCAAGCCCACCATAACATTCGCATCAAGTGGTAATCAGAGCCTAGGTTATTTTTATGAGTGAGCTCTCCTGAATATGTTTAATTCAAGTGGCAATTTTTTGTCGCATTATCATGGCCATTCTGCACCAATTCCACCATGGGAAGTTGGAAACAAACTGTTATCGCTTGAGTTAGGCGAGGTAAAGGAGCAACTTTATGAGGTCGTCAAGAAGTTGCAAGCCTTTTGCCAGGGCAACCAAGATGAAAGAGCGCAAAGGAGGAGGAGGCTAGATGATGATAGCTTACGTGTCAAGATCCCAGAATTTAAAGGTACTCTCGATCCCAATGATTTTATTGATTGGCTATGTCATATTGAAAGGGTGTTTGAGTTCCAAGCATATGATGATAAGAAAAAATATAAGGTTGCTGTTCTTCATCTCAAAGAATTTGCTTCTTTGTGGTGGGAGAACGTTAAGAAACAAAGAGAACGAGATGGGAAGGATAAGGTCTGTTCGTGGGAGAAATTAAAGAAGCTGCTCAAAAGGCGCTTTTTGCCTAAAGCTTTCAAGCAAGACCAGGTTGATGTGTGCAAGATGAACAAATCCCAAAGCCAAGACCCACGATGCAACCAAAAACAAGATTGCGCTTTTTCATATTCCAAGTACCAACCGCAGAACAACTACAACTATTGCAAAGAAGACTATGATATGTGGATAGTAAGGTGGTATGGGAGAGAAGCTTCACCGAAGAAAGCCATAGAAGTTGTTCAAGTAGAAGAAACAAAGTCAACAGAAGTAGAACTAAATGATTTGGATTTACCAAACCTAATGGTGTTAGCAGAGAAGGAGGTGAACCTAGAAAGTTTGGATCTTTTGGAAATTAAAGCACCAATGACCATGAATGCAAATCCAAAGTGCTTGGATCCTCCAAAGCAAGATGTGATGCCTGAAAAGGAGATAAATCCAAGAAGTTCAAATCTACCAAAGCACGAGATATTATTGAACAAGGCAATAGAAGAAATTCTACCAGAAGAACCAAAAGGTATCATCCAAGAGTTGAAGAATTCAAAGGCACTATGCATGAACAATGGTTTCCTTTATGGGTTTGTATTGTCAAATCATGAGAAGACATGTCAACAACAATTACCACGACTTTTCAATGCAATTGATGAAGGTGCAACTACAACCTTCCATAACTTCAACTACTTGTTTGGATCATATTGTTACTTAGGTTGTAAACTTCCATCCAAGCAACATAGTACTTTGCCATTGATTTGTGAACCAACACACTTGGGTAGGCCGCCAGAGTTAGAGCTTGATTTGTGTGCACAAACTTGGATTGTGGATCTATGGAGCAATAATACCCAAAACAACAATCAAGATTTGAGGACAAATCTTTGTCAAGAAGGGGAGATTGATGCGGACGCACTTAAGGCCCAATATTATGAGTTCCAATATCAAAGAATTAAGAGTTCACAACATAATCCAATGGGTCCAAGAAGGCCAAGGTTGAAGAAGCAGCCCAAGAATATTCTATAGCATCTCTGCAGGCTTTAATATGAGGGGTTTCCTAAATAATTGTTGAGTCCTTAATTTCTTAGGTTTAATTTATTGTTTGAGAATATTTCCTTTTGTTTGGTTTTCCATAATTGTCTAGGTTTCTGATTTATCTTGGTTTTCATACTTGTCAGATTTCTGATTTGTTTAGGATTCCTTATTTGTCAGAATCCAGATTTGTTAAAACTTCCTTAATTATAAGGATTCTTGATTTATCAGGATCCTTCTAGAATTAGGTTTTAAAGATTCCTGATTTACCAGGATCCTTCTAGAATTAGGTTTAGCTGCCTATTTAAAGGGAGCATTGTTTCAATTGTAAGCAGAGTAGAGTTGTTTTCAAGAGAATAGAAACTCCAAAGTTGTGTGATCAACTTTTGCATCCTTTATCCAATTCTTGCCATGGATTGGTGGTGGAGCACCTCACTGGTGGCGTTGCCTTTACGTCTTGGAGCTTGTTGGCATCTATCCTTTTATTTTGATTATTCCTATTTTCATTTTTTTTCTCCCTTCCTCCCTACCAAACACTCACTTTTCCCACAAAAAAACCCAAAACACCAAAAAAACGATTTTTACATATTTTCTAAACCTGAGCTCGCTCAAGCCCACCATAACATTCGCATCACTCAACCATTGGAGGTTGTATAGATGGGGGTGATTTGAGGTAGGCAATTTCAACTTCTCCACAAGAATCGTAGAAGCTACGTTGGCACAACTCCCACTATCAACAATAACAGAACACACCTTTCCATTAATTGTGCATCGAGTTTGAAAGATGTTCTCCTCTTGCTCATCTGGAGGGCTAACATGCGCATGTAAGGCTCTGCGAAGAATAAGCATATTGCCAGAATCAGCTTGCTCAACGATCTCATTCTCTTCCTCTAAATCAACCATGGGCTCATAATCACCATACTCCTCTTTAAAGTAGCCTTCTTCAATCTCTTTAATATCTCTCATGGTCATCACCCTCCTGTTTGGACAATTAGCCTGCACATGCCCAAATCCTTGGCACTTGAAGCACTTTCTCTCCCTTGGATCTTGCTTTGTAAAATTCGGTGTTGGCTTTGAGGCTTCCCCAACCTTTTCTTTAAGCTTTTCCTTGTTGGTAGGCTCAGACTTATTGTAGGATGAGGGATCCCTATAGAAAGTGGTCCCTCTAATGTTCACGTAGAACCCTCCCTGCTGAAAGGCTTAGATCCAGAATTCTTGAGGGTCCTTCTTTGCCTCTCCACTTTGATAGCTAGTTTGCTGATGCGGATGCACTTAAGGCCCAATATTACGAGTTCCAATATCAAAGAATTAAGAGTTCACAACATAATCCAATGGGTCCAAGAAGGCCAAGGTTGAAGAAGCAGCCCAAGAATATTCCATAGCATCTCTGCAGGCTTTAATATGGGGGTTTCCTAAGTAATTGTTGAGTCCTTAATTTCTTAGGTTTAATTTATTGTTTGAGAATATTTCCTTTTTTTTGGTTTTCTATAATTGTCTAGATTTCTTATTTATCTAGGTTCTCATCTTTCTTTGTCAACACCACTAGCTTTGGTAGATCCAAATCTTTTGGTTCTATTTCTGTTGACTTTGTTTTTACTACTTGAACAACTTCTATGGCTTTCTTTGGTAAAGCTTCTCTCCCATACCACCTTTCTATCCACATATCATAGTCTTCTTTGTCATAATTGTAGTTGTTCTGTTGTTGGTACCTGGAATATGAAAAAGCACAATCTTTTTTTTGGTTACATTGTGGGTCTTGGCTTCGAGATTTGTTGATCTTGCACACGTCAACATGGTCTTGCTTGAAATCTTTGGGCAAGAAGCGCCTTTGGAGTAACTTCTTCAGTTTCTCCCATGAACGGACCTTTTCCTTTCCATCTCGTTCTCTTTGTTTCTTAATATTCTCCCACCACAAAGAAGCAAATTCTTTGAGATGAAGAACAGCAACCTTATATTTGTTCTTATCATCATATGCTTGGAGCTCAAACACCCTTTCAATATGACATAGCCAATCAATAAAATCATTGGGATCAAGAGTACCTTTAAATTCTGGGATCTTGGCACGCAAGCTATCATCATCTGGCCTCCTCCTCCTCCTCTGTTGTCTTTCATCTTGGTTGCCTTGGCAAAAGGCTTGCAACTTCTTGATGACATCAGAAAGTTGCTCCTTTACCTCGCCTAACTCAAGAGATAAAATTTTGTTTCCAACTTCCCATGGTGGAATTGTCGAATAATGGCCATGATAATGCGACGAAAAATTGTCACTCGAATTAAACATCTTGAAAATAGCTCACTCGAAAGAATAACCTAGGCTTTGATACCACTTGATGCAAATGTTATGGTGGGCTTGAGCGAGCTCGGGTTTAGAAAATATGTAAAAATCGTTTTTTTGGTATTTTGGTTTTTTTTGTGGGAAAAGTGAGTGTTTGGTAGGGAGGAAGGGAGAAAAAGCGAAAATAGGAATAATCAAAATAAAAGGATAGATGCCAACAAGCTCCAAGACGTAAAGGCAACGCCACCAGTCAAGGAGGTGCTCCACCACCAATCCCTGGCAAGAATTGGATGCAAAAGTTGATCACACAACTTTGGAGTTTCTATTCTCTTGAAAACAACTCTCTTACAACTGAAACAATGCTCCCTTTAAATAAGCAGCTAAACCTAATTTTAGAAGGATCCTGGTAAACAGGAATCTAGACAATTATAGAAAACCAAACAAAAGGAAATATTCTCAAACAATAAATTAAACCTAAGAAATTAAGGACTCAACAATTATTTAAGAAACCCTCCATATTAAAGCCTGCAGAGATGCTATGGAATATTCTTGGGCTGCTTCTTCAACCTTGGCCTTCTTGGACACATTGGATTATGTTGTGACCCAAGCAAGTATAAATTGTCAAACTTAACATATGGGATGGACTAAGAGCTTGGGCTGACGTAGTTGCTCCCACATCATCCAACATATGAATGGGGACGAATTAGGGTGATTGGGAACAGATAGGGGCAAACAATCTCAATTTCGTTCCCGAAAGCACAACTACGCACCGTATTGCGTAAAAAGTGACCATTTCTGATTTTGCGAAAAACACATGAAATCATTGTTTGGCCATCCCAGATATGAATGGGGACAGAATTAGAGTCATTCAGAGGAGATTGGGGTAAAAAAACACAATTTCGTTTGGAAAAGCAGAAGTAGGATCCGTATTGCGAAAAAGTTGACGAGTTGAGATTTTGGGCAAAACTCGCCAAAATGTTGTTTGGCGATGCCACATATGAATGCTGACGAAATTAGGGTGATTGGGTACAAACAAAAATACAATTGTGTTCGGAAAAGAAGAACCAAGATCCGTGTTGCGAAAAGATTGACGACTTCCAATTTTGTAGAAAACACACGAAATCATTGTTTGGCCATCCCACATAGGAATGGGTACCAATTAGAGTAATTGGGTACGTATTGGGGCAAAAAGACACAATTTCATTTGGAAAAGAAGAACTACGCTCCGTACTGCAAAAAAGTGACCACTTCTGATTTTGGTGGAAAGGCACAAAATCATTTTTTGGTCATCCCACAAATGAATGGGGATGAAATTACAGTGGTTACAAACGGATTGGAGCAAAAAAACACAACTTCATTCACAAAAGCACAGTATTGTGAAAAAAGTGACCACTTCCAATTTTGCGTAGAACGCATGAAATGATTGTTTGGCCATCTGACATATGAACGGGGACGAACTTAGAGTGATTGGGAACATTCTCAATTTCGTTGTGAAAAGCAGAACTAGGCACTGTATTGCGAAACAAGTGACCCCTTCCGATTTTGCGCAAAACACAGGAAATCTTTGTTTGGCCATCACACATAAGAATGGGGACAGAATTATAGTCATTCAGAGGAGATTGGGGCAAAAAAACACAATTTCATTCAGAGAAGCAGAACTAGGATCCGTATTCCGAAAAAAGTTACCCCTTTTGATTTTGCGCAAAACACATGAAATCGTTGTTTGGCCATCCCACATATGAATTTGATTAATTTGGATCGTATGGGGTAAAAAAAACACAATTTCATTTGGAAAAGCAGAACTAGGCTCCATATTGCGAAAAAGTTTACCAGTTCCAATTTTGCTGAAAACATGCCAAATTTTTGTTTGGCCGTGCAACATATGAGTGGGGATGAAACTAGAGTGATGTGGAGCAGATTGCGGTAAAAAAACTCAATTTCGTTCAGAAAAGCAGAACTAGGATCCGTACTGCAAAAAATGTGAGCAGTTCTCATTTTGCTGACAATGCACAAAATCATTGTTTGGCCATCCAACAAATGAATGGGGACAAAATTTACTGTGCTTGGGAACAGATTGGAGCAAAAACAGAACTTCGTTCACAAAAGCACTGTATTGCGAAAAAAGTGACCACTTCCAATTTTGCAAAGAATTCACGAAATGATTGTTCGGCCATTCCAGATGTGAATGGGGACAGAATTAGAGTGGTTCACGGCAGATTGGGGCAAAAAACACAATTTTGTTTGGAAAAGCAGAACTAGGATCCGTAGTACGGAAAAAGTGACCACTTGCGCTTTTACGCAAAATGCACGAAATCATTGGTTAGCCATCCCACAAATGAATGGGGACGAATGAGAGTAATTCACAACGTATTGGCGCAAAAAAGACAATTTCATTGGGAAAAGCAGCACTAGGATCCGTATTGCGGAAAAAGTGACCACTTCCGATTTTGTGGCAAAATGCACGAAATCATGGTTTGGCCATCCCACATATGAATGGGGATGAATTAGAGCAATTCAGATCGTATGGGGAAAAAAAATCCATTTGGAAAAGCGGAAATTGGCTCGATATTGTGACAAAGCTGACCATTTCCAATTTTGCCCAAAACACGCCGAATTTTTGTTTGGCCGTGCGACATATGAATCCAGTGACGAAACTAGACTCATGTGGAGCAGATTGGGGTAAAAAAACACCATTTCGTTTGGAAAAGCTGAACTAGGATCCATATTGCGAAAAAGTGACCACTTCTGATTTTGTTGAAAAGGCACGAAATCATTGCTTGGCCATCCCACATATGAATGGGGACGAATTAGTGTAATTCAAAACGTATTAGGGCAGCAAAGACACAAGTTCGTTCACAAAAGCACTGTATCGCGACAAAAAGTGACCACCTCCAATTGTGCGAAGAACGCACGAAATGATTGTTTGGCCATCCAACATATGAATGGGGACGAGTTAGAGTGATTGGGAACAGGTTGGGGCAAACAATCTCAATTTCGTTCCGGAAAGCACAACTAGGCACTGTATTCCGTAACAAGTGACCATTTCCAATTTTGCGAAAAACGCATGAAATCATTGTTTGGCCATCCCAGTTATGAATGGGGACAGAATTAGAGTCATTCAGAGGAGATTGGGGTAAAAAAAACACAATTTCGTTCAGAAAAGCAGAAGTAGGATCCGTATTGCGAAAAAGTTGACGAGTTCAGATTTTGGTCAAAATTCACCAAAATGTTGTTTGGCGATGCCACATATGAGTGCTGAAAAAATTAGGGAGATTGGGTGCAAACAAAAATTCAATTTCGTTCGGAAAAGCAGAACTAGGATCCGTGTTGCAAAAAAAGTGACAACTTCCGATTTTGTGGAAAACACACGAAATCATTGTTTGGCCATCCCACATAGGAATGGAGACCAATTAGAGTAATTGGGAACGTATTGGGGCAAGAAAGACACAATTTCATTTGGAAAAGCAGAACTACGCTCCGTACTGCGAAAAAAGTGACCACTTCTCATTTTGGTGGAAAGGCACAAAATCATTTTTTGGTCATCCCACAAATGAATGGGGACGAAAGGAGAGTGGTTACAAACAGATTGGTGCAAGAAAACACAACTTCATTCACAAAAGCACAGTATTGCGAAAAAAGTGACCACTTCCAATTTTGCGTAGAACGCACGAAATGATTGTTTGGCCATCCGACATATGAACGGGGATGAAGTTACAGTGATTGGGAACATTCTCAATTTCGTTGTAAAAAGCAGAACTAGGCACCGTATTGCGAAAAAAGTGACCAGTTCCAATTTTGCGTAGAACGCACCAAATCATTGTGTGGCCATCCCAGATATGAATGGGAACAGAATTAGAGTCATTCAGAGGAGATTGGGCAAAAAACCACAATTTCATTCAGAGAAGCAGAACTAGGATCCGTATTCCGAAAAAAGTGACCCCTTCCAATTTTGGGCAAAACACTTGAAATTGTTGTTTGGCCATCCCACATATGAATGGGGTTGAATTTGATTAATTCGGATCGCATGGGGTAAAAAAAAAACACAATTTTATTTGAAAAAGCAGAACTAGGCTCCATATTGCGAAAAAGTTTACCAGTTCCAATTTTGCTGAAAACATGCCAAATTTTTGTTTGGCCGTGCAACATATGAATGGGGGTGAAAGTAGAGTGATGTGGAGCAGATTGTGGTAAAAAAAACCCATTTTTGTTCAGAAAAGCAGAACTTCGATCCGTACTGCGAAAAATGTGACCAGTTCTGATTTTGCTGAACATGCACAAAATCATTGTTTGGCCATCAAACAGATGAATGGGGACGAAATTAGAGTGCTTGGGAACAGATTGGGGGAAAAACACAACTTCGTTCACAAAAGGACTGTATTGTGAAAAAACTGACCACTTCCAATTTTGCAAAGAATTCACGAAATGATTGATTGTGAATGGGAACAGAATTAAAGTGGTTCACAGCAGATTGGGGGCAAGAAACACAATTTTGTTTGGAAAAGCAGAACTAGGATCCGTATTACGGAAAAAGTGACCACTTCTGATTTTATGCAAAACGCACGAAATCATTGGTTGCCATCCCCAAATGAATGGGGACGAATTAGAGTAATTCAGAACGTATTGGCGCTAAAAAGACAATTTCATTTGGAAATGCAGAACTATGCTCCATATTGCGAAAAAAGTGACCACTTCAGAAAAGCAGTGTATTGCGAAAAAAGTGGCCACTTCCAATTTTCTGTACAACACAGGAAATGATTGTGTGGCCATGAACATATGAAGTTAGAGTGATTGGGAACAGATTGGGGCAAACAATCTCAATTTGGTTGTGAAAAGCACAACTGGGTGCTGTATTGCAAAAAAGGTGACCATTTCCGATTTTGCAAAAAAGGCACGAAATCATTGTTTGGCGATCCCAGATATGAATGGGGACAGAATTAGAGTTATTCAGAGGAGATTGGGGCAAAAAAAACATAATTTCATTCGGAGAAGCAGAACTAGGATCCATATTGCGAAAAAAGTGATGCCTTCCGATTTTGCGCAAGACGCACAAAATCATTGTTTGGCGATCCCACATATGAGTGGGGACGAATTAGAGTAATTCGAAACGTATTGGGGCAAAAAAAGACACAAATTCATTTGGAAAAGCAGAACTAGGCTCCATATTGCGAAAAAGTTGACCAGTTGCGACTTTGCTCAAAACTCGCCAAAATGTTGTTTGGCGATGCCACATACGAATGCTGAGGAAATTAGAGTGATTGGGGCCAAAAAAACACAGTTTCTTTTGGAAAAGCAGAGCTAGCATCCATCTTGCGGAAAAAGTGACCACTTCCAATTCTGTGGAAAAAGCATGAAATCATTGTTCGGCCATCCCACATATGAACGGGGATGAATTAGAGCAATTCCAATTCTATTGGGTAAAAAAAACACAACTTCATTTGGAAAACCCGAACTTGGCTCCATATTGCAAAAAAGTTGACCACTTCCAATTTTGCTGAAAACACGCCAAATTTTTGTTTGCGTAAAAACACACAATTTCGTTTGGAAAAGCAGAACTAGGATCCGTATTGCAAAAAAAAAAATGAGCACTTCTGATTTTGCTAAAAATGCACAAAATCATTGGGGACGAAATTAGAGTGGTTTGGAACAGACTGGGGCAAAAAAAAAACAGAACTTCATTCAGAAAAGCACTGTATTGCAAAAAAAGTGACCAGTTCCAATTTTGCGAAGATCGTATGAAATGATTGTTTTGCCATCCGACAATTGAATGGGGCAAACAATTTCAATTTAGTTCGGAAAATATTGCGAAAAAAAGTGACCATTTCCGATTTTGCGAAAAACGTAATCATAATTATTGTTTGGCCATGCCAGATATGAGAGGGGACAGGATTAGGGTCATTCGGAGGAGATTCTCGCAAAAAAAAAAAAATTTCATTCGGAAAAACAGAACTAGGATCCGTATTCCGAAAAAAGTGACCACTTCCGATTTTGTGCAAAACGCACGAAATCATTGTGTCGCCATCCCAGATTCATATAGGGACGAATTAGAGTAATTCAAAACGTGTTGCGGCAACAAAGACACAATTTCATTTGGAAAAGCAGAGCTAGGCTCCGTATTGCCAAAAAAGTTCACCAGTTCCGATTTTGCTAAAAACTCAGCAAATTGTCGTTTGGCGATGCCACATATGAATGCTGACGAAATTAGAGTAATGGGGAACAGATTGGGGGCAAGAAAACACAATTTTGTTCAGAAAAGCAGAACTAGGATCCGTATTGTGAACAAAGTGACTACTTTCGATTTTCCGGAAAACACACAAAATCATTGTTTGGCCATCCCACATATGAATGGGGATGAATTAGAGTAATTCAGATTGTATTGGCGTATAAAAAACACAATTTCATTCGCGAAAGTGGAACTAGGCTCCATATTGCAAAAAACCTGACCAGTTTAAATTTTGCTCAAAACACCCCAAATTGTTGTTTGGCCGTGCCACATATGGGGACGAAATTAGAGTGGTTGGGAACAGATTGGGGCTAAAAAAAACACAACTTCATTCAGAAAAGCACTGTATTGCAAGAAAAAGTGACCACTTCCAATTTTGTGAAGAATGCACGACATGATTGTTTCCCCATCCGACATATTAATGGGGACAAAATTAGAGTGATTGGGAGCAGATTGGGGCAAACGACCACAATTTCGTTCAGAAAAGTAGAACTAGGCACCGTATTGCAAAAAAAGTGACCATTTCCAATTTTGCGAAAAATGCACGAAATCAATGTTTGGCCATCCCAGATATGAATGGGGACAGAATTAGACTCATTCAGAGCAGATTGGGGCAAACAAACACAATTTCGTTCGGAAAAGCAGTAGGATCCGTATTCCAAAAAAAGTGGCCATCAGATTTTGCTCAAAACACAGGAAATCATTGTTTGGCCATCCCACATATGAATGGGGGCGAATTAGAGTAATTTGGAACATATTTGGGGCAAAAAAACACAATTTTATTTGGAAAAGCAGAACTAGGCTCCATATTGCGAAACAGTTGAACGGTTCCGATTTTGCTGAAAACTCACCACATTGTTGTTTGGCGATGCTAGATATGAATGCTGACGAAATTAGAGTGATTGGGGCAAAAAAAAAAACAGAATTTCATTCGGAAAAGCGTAACTAGGATCCGTATCGCGAAAAAAGTGACCACTGCCGATTTTGCGCAAAAAGCACGAAATCATTCTTTGGCCATCCCACATATGGATGGGATGAATTAGTGTAATTTGGATCGTATTGCGGTAATAAAAACACAATTTCGTTTGGAAAAGCGGAACTAGGCTCCGTATTGCGAAAAACTTGACCAGTTCCAGTTTTGCTCAAAACTCGCCAAATTTGTATTTGGCCGTGCCACATATATGAATGCGGATGAAATTAGAGTCACGTGGAGCAGATAGAGTTAAAAAAACACAATTTTGTTGGGAAAAGCAGAACGAGGATCCGTATTGCGAAAAAACTGACAATGCAGGAAATCATTGGTCGGCCATTCCACATATGCAATGGGGGCGAAATTAGAGTGGTTGGGAACAGATTGGGGCAAAAAAAACACAACTTCGTTCGGAAAAGCAGAACTAGGATCCCTATTGCGAAACAAGTGACCACTTCCGATTTTGCGCAAAATGCACGAAATCATTGTTTGGCCGTCCCACATATGAATGGGGATGGAATTAGACTAATCCAGATCATATTGGTCCAAAAAAACAGTTTCATTTGGAAAAGCAGAACTAGGCTCCGTATTGTGAAAAAGTTCACCAGCTCCGATTTTGCTCAAAACTCACCAAATTGTTGCTTGGCCATGCCACATATGAATCGGAACGAAATTACAGTGATTGGCAGCAGATTGGAGCAAAAGAACACAATTTCGTTTGGAAAAGCAGAACTAGCATCCGTGTTGCGAAAAAACTGACCACTTCCGATTTTGCACAAAATGCCCCAAATCATTGTTTGGCCATCTGACATATGAATGGGGATGAAATTAGAGTGATTGGGAACACATTGGGGCAAACAATCACAATTTCGTTCGGAAAAGCAGAACTAGGCACCGTATTTGATGCGGATGCACTTAAGGCCCAATATTATGAGTTCCAATATCAAAGAATTAAAAGCCCACAACTTAGTCCAGTGGGTCCAAGAAGGCCAAGATTGAAGAAGCAGCCCAAGAATATTCCATAGCATCTCTACAGTCTTAAATATTGGGGGTTTCCAAAGTAATTGTTGAGTTCTTAATTTCTTAGGTTTAATTTATTGTTTGAGAATATTTTCTTTTATCTGGGTTTCTATACTTGTCAGAATCCAGATTTGTTAGGTTTAGCTACCTATTTAAAGGGATCATTGTTTCAGTTGTAAGTAGAGTTGTTTTTCCAAAGAATAGAAACCCCAAAGTTGTGTGATCAACTTTTGCATCCTTTATCCAATTCTTGCCAGGGTTTGGTCATGATCCTTGACTGGTGGCGTTACCTTTACATCCTCTATCGTTTTTGTTATTCTTATTTTCGTTTTTCCTCCCTTCTTCCCTACCAAACACTCACTTTTCTTACAGAAAATCCTAAAACACCAAAAAAACAATTTTTACATATTTTCTTACCCCGAGCTCACTCAAGCCCATGATTTTTACGTTCGCATCAGTATTGCAAAAAAACTGACCATATGCGATTTTGCGAAAAACGGATAAAATCATTGTTTGGCCATCCCAGATATGAATGGGGACAGAATTAGAGTCTGTCGGAGCAGATTGGGGCAAAAGAACACAATTTCGTTTAGAAAAGCAGAACTAGGATCCATATTGCGAAAAAAGTGACCAGTTCCGATTTTGCTCAAAACTCGCCAAATTGTTGTTTGGCGATGCCACATAAGAATGCTGACGAAATTAGAGTGATTGGGAGCAGATTGGGGCAAAAAAACACAATTTCGTTCGGAAAAGCAGAACTAGGATCTGTATTGCGAAAAAAGTGACCACTTCCGATTTTGCGCAAAACACATGAAATCATTGTTTGGCCATCCGACATATGAATGGGGACGGAATTAGAGTCATTCGGAACATATTGTTGCAAAAAAACACAATTTCATACCGAAAAGCAGAACTGGGCTCCATATTGTGAACAAGTGATGCGGATGCACTTAAGGCCCACTATTACGAGTTCCAATATCAAAGAATTAAGAGTTCACAACATAATCCAATGGGTCCAAGAAGGCCAAGGTTGAAGAAGCAGCCCAAGAATATTCCATATCATCTCTGCAGGCTTTAATATGGGGGGTTTCCTAAATAATTGTTGAGTCCTTAATTTCTTAGGTTTAATTTATTGTTTGAGAATATTTTCTTTTATTTGGTTTTCCATAATTGTCTAGGTTCCTGATTTATCTGGGTTTCCATACTTGTTAGATTTCTAATTTGTTTAGAATTCTTTGTTTGTCAGAATCCAGTTTTGTTAAGACTTCCTTAATTATAGGGATTCTTGATTTGTCTGGATCCTTCTAGAATTAGGTTTAGCTACCTATTTAAAGGGAGCATTGTTTCAATTGTAAGCAAAGTTTTTTTTCCAGAGAATAGAAACCCCAAAGTTGTGTCATCAACTTTTGCATCCTTTATCCAATTCTTGCCAGGGATTGGTGGTGGAACACCTCCTTGACTGGTGGCGTTGCCTTTACGTCTTGAAGCTTGTTGGCATCTATCCTTTTATTTTTTTGATTATTCCTATTTTCGTTTTTTTTTCCCTTCCTCCCTACCAAACACTCACTTTTTCCCACAAAAAAACCAAAACACCAAAAAAAACGATTTTTACATATTTTCTAAACCCGAGCTCGCTCAAGCCCACCATAACATTCGCATCAACAAGTCAACTAGTTCTGATTTGGTGCAGTGGCCAACTTCGTTGAAGACATCCCGCGCTTCCTGCAACTTCCGTCGACTCCACGACTTCCCATAGTTAGAACCACCAGAAGGAACACACTTCCGACCATGACTAAAACCATACCCCCCCTTCTTCCATCCACCTCGTTTGTAAGCCATCCTTGAGCGAACAATGCTCTTGGAATATAAACTCCAAATATTCCTGATGCGGATGCACTTAAAACCCAATATTATGAGTTCCAATATCCAAAAATTAAGAGTCCACAACATAATCCAGTAGATCCAAGATGACCAAGATTGAAGAAGCAGCCCAAGAATATTCCATAGCATTTCTACAATCTTTAGGGTTTCCTAAGTAGTTGTTGAGTTCTTAATTTCTTAGGTTTAATTTATTGTCTGAGAATATTTTCTTTTGTTTGGTTTTTCATAATTGTCTCGGTTCCTGATTTATCTAGGTTTCCATACTTGTCAGATTGCTAATTTGTTTAGAATTCTTTATTTGTCAGAATCCAGATTTGTTAAGACTTCTTTAATTGTAGGGATTCTTAATTTATCAGGATCCTTCTAGAATTAGGTTTAGCTGCCTATTTAAAGGGGGCATTGTTTCAGTTGTAAGCATAGTTGTTTTTCTAAATAATAAAAACCCCAAAGTTGTGTGATTAACTTTTGCATCCTTTATCCAATTCTTGCCAGGGATTGGTGGTGGTCCTTGACTGGTGGCGTTGCCTTTACGTCTTGGAGTTTATTGGCGTCTATCTTTTTATTTTTGTTCTTTATATTTTCGTTTTTCCTCCCTTCCTGCCTACAAACACTCACCTTCTCCCATAAAAAAACCCTAAAACACCAAAAAAAAAATGATTTTTACATATTTTCTTACCCCGAGCTCGCTCAAGCCCACCATAACATTCGTTTTGTTACCCCCGAGCTCGCTCAACCCACCATAACAATCGTATCAAGTGGTAATCAGAGCCTAGGTTATTCTTATGAGTGAGCTCTCCTCAAGATGTTTAATTCAAGTCGCAGTTTTTCGTCGCATTATCATGGCCATCATTCGCCAATTCCACCATGGGAAGTTAGAAGCAAAATGTTATCGCTTGAGTTAGGCGAGGTAAAGGAGCAACTTTCTAAAGTCGTCAAGAAGTTGCACACCTTGTGCCAAGGCAACCAAGATGAAAGAGAGCAGAGGAGGAGGAGGCCAGATAATGATAGCTTATGTGCTGAGGTGATGCAAATGTTATGGTGGGCTTGAGCGAGCTCGGGTTTGGAAAATATGTAAAAATCGTTTTTTTGGTGTTTTGGTTTTTTTGTGGGAAAAAATGAGTGTTTGGTAGGGAGGAAGGGAGAAAAAAACGAAAATAGGAATAATCAAAATAAAAGGATAGATGCCAACAAGCTCCAAGACGTAAAGGCAACGCCACCAGTCAAGGAGGTGTTCCACCACCAATCCCTGGCAAGAATTGGATAAAGGATGCAAAAGTTGATGACACAACTTTGGGGTTTCTATTCTCTGGAAAAAAAACTTTGCTTACAATTGAAACAATGCTCCCTTTAAATAGGTAGCTAAACCTAATTCTAGAAGGATCCTGATAAATCAAGAATCCTTATAATTAAGAAAGTCTTAATAAATATGGATTCTGACAAATAAGGAATCCTAGACAAATCAGAAATCTGACAAGTATGGAAACCTAGATAAATCAGGAATCTAGACAATTATAGAAAACCAAACAAAAGGAAATATTCTCAAACAATAAATTAAACCTAAGAAATTAAGGACTCAACAATTATTTAGGAAACCCCCCATATTAAAAGCCTGCAGAGATGCTATGGAATATTCTTGGGCTGCTTCTTCAACCTTGGCCTTCTTGGACCCACTGGATTATGTTGTGAACTCTTAATTCTTTGATATTGGAACTCGTAATATTGGGCCTTAAGTGCATCCGCATCATTGGATGGAAGTCTACAACCTAAGCAACAATATGATCCAAACAAGTAATTGAAGTTATGGAATGTTGTAGTAGCACCTTCATCAATTGCATTGAAAAGTCTTGGTAATTGTTGTTGACACATCGTCTTCTTATGATTTGACAATACAAATCCACAAAGGAAACCACTATTCATGTTTAGTGCCTTTGAATTCTTCAAGTCTTGGATGAAACCTTGTGTTTCTTCTAACAAAATTTCTTCCTTTGCCTTGTTTGGTAATATCTCGTGCTTTAATAGATCTGAACTTCTTAAATCTATCTCCTTTTTAGGCAGCACACCTTGCTCTAGAGGATCTAAGCACTTTGGATTTGCATTCATAGTCATTGGTGCTTCAATTTCCAAAAGATCCAAACTTTCTAGGTTCTCATCTTTCTTTGCCAACACCACTAGCTTTGGTAGATCCAAATCTTTTGGTTCTATTTCTGTTGACTTTGTTTCTTCTACTTGAGCAACTTCTATGGCTTTCTTTGGTGAAGCTTCTCTCCCATACCACCTTTCTATCCACATATCATAGTCTTCTTTGTCATAATTGTAGTTGTTCTGTTGTTGGTACTTGGAATATGAAAAAGCACAATCTTTTTTTTGATTACATTGTGGGTCTTGGCTTCGGGATTTGTTGATCTTGCACACGTCAACATGGTCTTGCTTGAAATCTTTGGGCAAGAAGCGCCTTTGGAGTAACTTCTTCAGTTTCTCCCATGAACAGACCTTTTCCTTTCCATCTCGTTCTCTTTGTTTCTTAATATTCTCCCACCACAAAGAAGCAAATTCTTTGAGATGAAGAACAGCAACCTTATATTTCTTCTTATCATCATATGCTTGGAGCTCAAACACCCTTTCAATATGACATAGCCAATCAATAAAATCATTGGGATCAAGAGTACCTTTAAATTCTGGGATCTTGGCACGCAAGCTATCATCATCTGGCCTCCTCCTCCTCTGTTGTCTTTCATCTTGGTTGCCTTGGCAAAAGGCTTGCAACTTCTTGATGACATCAGAAAGTTGCTCCTTTACCTCTCCTAACTCAAGAGATAAAATTTTGTTTCCAACTTCCCATGGTGGAATTGTCGAATAATGGCCATGATAATGCGACGAAAAATTGTCACTCAAATTAAACATCTTGAAGAGAGCTCACTCATAAGAATAACCTAGGCTTTGACTTGATGCGAATGTTATGGTGGGCTTGAGCGAGCTCGGGTTTAGAAAATATGTAAAATCGTTTTTTTGGTGTTTTGGTTTTTTTTATGGGAAAAAATGAGTGTTTGTTAGGGAGGAAGGGAGAAAAAAACGAAAATAAGAATAATCAAAATAAAAGGATAGATGCCAACAAGCTCCAAGACGTAAAGGCAACGCCACTAGTCAAGAAGGTGTTCCACCACCAATCCCTGACAAGAATTGGATAAAGGATGCAAAAGTTGATCACACAACTTTGGGGTTTCTATTCTCTGGAAAAAAAAAACTCTTACAATTGAAACAATGCTCCCTTTAAATAGGCAGCTAACCCTAATTCTAGAAGGATCCTGGTAAATCAGGAATCCTTAAAACCTAATTCTAAAATGATCCTGATAAATCAAGAATCCTTATAATTAAGAAAGTCTTAACAAATATGGATTCTGACAAATAAGGAATCCTAGACAAATCAAAAATCTGACAAGTATGGAAACCTAGATAAATCAGGAATCTAGACAATTATAGAAAACCAAACAAAAGGAAATATTCTCAAACAATAAATTAAACCTAAGAAATTAAGGACTCAACAATTATTTAGGAAACCCCCCATATTAAAAGCCTGCAGAGATGCTATGGAATATTCTTGGGCTGCTTCTTCAACCTTGGCCTTCTTGGACCCACTGGATTATGTTGTGAACTCTTAATTCTTTGATATTGGAACTCGTAATATTGGGCCTTAAGTGCATCCGCATCAGTTGACATGCGCAAGATGAACAAATCCCGAAGCCAAGACCTACAATGCAACCAAAGAAAAGATTGTGCTTTTTCATATTCCGGATACCAACAGCTGAATAACTACAATTATTACAAAGAAGAGCTATGCACCGAAGAATATCATAATATGTGGATAGAAAGGTGGTATAGGAGAGAAGCTTCATTGAAGAAAGCCATAGAAGTTGTTCAAGGAGAAGAAACAAAGTCAACAGAAGTAGAACCAAATGATTTGGATCTACCAAAGCTAATGGTGTTAGCAAAGGAGGTGGACCTAGAAAGTTTGGATCTTTTGGAAATTAAAGACCAATGACCATGAACGCAAATCCAAAGTGCTTAGATCCTCCAAAACAAGATGTGGTGATGCCTAAAAAGGAGATAAATTCAAGAAGTTCAAATCTACCAAAGCACGAGATATTATTGAACAAGGCAATAGAAGAAATTCTGCCAGAAGAACCAAAAGGTTTCATCCAAGAGTTGAAGAATTCAGAAGCACTATGCATGAACAATGGTTTCCTTTATGGGTTTGTATTGTCAAATCATGAGAAGACATGTCAACAACAATCACCACGACTTTTCAATGCAATTGATGAAGGTGCTACTACAACATTCCACTTCAATTACTTGTTTGGATCATATTGTTACTTAGGTTGTAAACTTCCATCCAAGCAGCATAGTAGTTTGCCATTGATTTGTAAACCAACATACTTGGGTAGGCCGCCAGAATTAGAGCTTGATTTGTGTGCACAAACTTGGATTGTGGATCTATGGAGCAATAATACCCAAAGCAGCAATCAAGATTTGAGGACAAATCTTTGTCAAGAAGGGGAGATTGATGCGAATGCACTTAAGGCCCAATATTACGAGTTCCAATATCAAAGAATTAAGAGTCCACAACATAATCCAATGGATCCAAGATTGAAGAAGCAGCCCAAGAATATTCCATAGCATTTCTACAATCTTTAGGGTTTCCTAAGTAATTGTTAAGTTCTTAATTTCTTAGGTTTAATTTATTATCTGAGAATATTTTCTTTTGTTTGGTTTTTCATAATTGTCTAGGTTCCTGATTTATCTGGGTTTCCATACTTGTCAGATTTCTAATTTGTTTAGAATTCTTTATTTGTCAGAATCCAGATTTGTTAAGACTTCTTTAATTGTAGGGATTCTTGATTTATCATGATCCTTTTAGAATTAGGTTTAGCTGTCTATTTAAAGAGGGCATTGTTTCAGTTGTAAGCAGAGTTGTTTTTTCAAATAATAGAAACCCCAAAGTTGTGTGATCAACTTTTGCATCCTTTATCCAATTCTTGCCAAGGATTGGTGGTGGTCCTTGACTGGTGGCGTTGCCTTTACGTCTTGGAGATTGTTGACGTCTATCTTTTGTTTTTGTTATTCTTATTTTCGTTTTTCCTCCCTTCTTCCCTACCAAACACTCACTTTTCCTACAGAAAACAAAAACGATTTTTACATATTTTCTTACCCCGAGCTCGCTCATGCCCACCATAACATTCGTATCAATTCCATAAATAAATGTGTGTCAGACAAACAAATACTTCTCATAGCTTCAAAGACCTGATGCATGCCAACCCAAAGAATGATCTTTCAAAAAGCTCCAGATACCAAATAAAATGCCATACAACATTGACTGGTTGGCCCAAATTTATACCAATAAATTTAAAATACACTTACACAGTGTTCCCACCCATCATCATCATGGGCCTACTAGGGCTTTAAAAACCCAAACCCAACGTAAGCCTTCCCGCTTACTTCCAGAATAGGCCCAACCCTCCTCCACATGTAGAGTCCATATGGAGGCCCAGTGAATTTAATGATTAAATTCAATATAAAAAAATCTACCCAATCATGACATGCCACATGGCAGTCACTAACATAGATAGCCAATGGCAGCTCGCAGTAGCGGGCTAGAAGATTCACTATGGTAGAGGACAAGATGGCCTGTAGAGTCACTAGGCCATTAGGGATATGAGAGCGTATCAAGCAAGCAATTGGGATCACAGGTTTCCTATTAAAGATAGCTAGATGAAGGTTTTAATTCTGAGAGACAAAAAAGGAAAAGAAAAAGAAAACACACATAACAATATGAGCATTGGAAACATGAAAAATTATGTACTAGCCATGCACTTGCCTCTGCAGTTTGAATCTAGTAAAGTTCCATTATCATGTTCATGTACAAAAGAAACGATCAAACGGTATAGATTCTTATTCAAGTATTAACAAATTATAAGATCCAAAACAGGGAGGAAAAGTTCAGCAGGATACAGCCTTGTAAGCCACTATGTGTGCTACTGGAAGCCCTTGACTGCCAAACTGTGCAAAGAGCGAAAGGTCACCGATGAGATCCAAGACCTTACAAGATCAAATGGACGTCTCTCTCATCCAACCAGGGAGTCTGGACACACTCCTGAACATGTGATGCCTGACACACATAATGGCATCCTATGCTAAAAGATAAGCGTGACTCAGGACTGTCACGGTGCATGTGAAGTGTCAGAGATTCCTTCACGGGTCACAAAGGAGTTCGTCTAGATTCAAGAAGTCCTCCAATAATTGTTCACAGTTCCCCAATAATGCTTGAAGGTGTTCGGGGGTAAAGTCGTCTCCTCGGTTGAGTCTTTTTGCCTCTGAGACTTTGAGCTGATGGTTCGCGACAAATTCTTTAAGCGCGGCAGTGGCGCGGGCTCTGGCTTCCTTTTGGATTTTTGAGAGTTCGGAGCGGAAGAGTTCTGTGCTTTCTTCCGTGAGTCCGAGCTTTTCTTCTGCTTGTCTAGCAAGGCATATGGCTTCGTATCCGAAAGCCAGTGGCTGAGCTGAGATATAGCTTGGTGAGCTTGATTCGCCATTTTTGGATTCTGGAGCTGGTTGACTGCTAGGATCACCTTCCCTGAGTACAGTATGTGATTAACCGGGATAGTGAATCAGCAAGTCTGTTATCGCCTCCTGCGATGTGTTCGAGCTTGATCTGCAAACCTGTTCCTGTGATAAAATCTGTAAAATTAATCCACCTTACTCTAGATGGCTTATGTTCAGCAGATTTTTGAAGAACGCTATGATTGCTTGGCAATCAGTTCTGATTGTTAGTTCATCCTTGTCCAAGTAGAAAATTTTTAGGCTTTGGAGGGAGTTCATGACCGCAAAGATTTCTGCGTCAATGGTGGATTTTGGCGGGTTGAACTTTCCACTTGCATATGCACATACTTTCTCCTAGGATTTAGGATCTCCTTTGGCAAGTTTCCACTTGCACACTCCTCCCCAACCATCCATGCATCCGTCTGTTTCGAGGATCATGTAGCAATCCTTTGGGGGGATCTCTAGTTTTGGGAGCTCCTGTACTTCCCTTTTGATGGACTGGACCAACTTCCAATCTTCTCTATTCATTCTCTTTTCTCCGTTTGGACTGGTCTTGGCATAGAGTGGGCTTAGTTTCTGGCCCAACTTTTGGATATGCAATCTTGCATAATTTAGCAGGCCTAACCATGATCTTAGCCCAGCAGTTGTCTTGAGCTGTTCATCTGATACATTGGCTACCTTCTTGATGATATGGTCCTGTAGATACACCTCTTGATTTCCAATGATCACTCCTAAGAATTCAATGGACCTTTGGGCTAACTTGTACTTTGTCGGGCTGAGTATGAGGCCGTGCTGCTCGCAGATTTTGAGCATTTCCAACAAATGCTTGATATGCGAATCCATATCCTCTGAGAATACCAAGATATCGTCGATATAGACTGCAATGAACTTTTCAGTGCCCTTGAAGCAGTAGTCCATCTTTCTTTGAAATGCCGCAGGGGCATTTTTGAGCCCGAATGGCATGACTAGCCATTCATATAGGCCTGTTGGAACCCAAAAGGCTGTCCATGGCACTGAGTCTGGGTGCATCAGGATTTGGTGGAATCCTGACTTGAGGTCAAACTTACTGAACACCTTGCTTCTCCCTACTCTTTGAACAATTGTAGAGATACCTGGGAGACTGTATTTGTCATCTTCCGTATTATCGTTCAGTCGTCGATAGTTGAATACTAGCCTCTCTTTTCCCTTCCTTTCTTCTCCTGTCTTGGGATCAACTGTGGTTCCAGAGTTAACTAGGAAGGCTGTGGTCCTGTGTTTCGACTTGCTGGGTCTAATAACCCCTAGTTTCAGCAGCTGGTCTATATGTCTCCGAAAGGATTCCTCCATTGCTGGTGTGACATGCTTCATCGGGGGATTGTTGATTGTGAGGTTTGGGTTCTTGATCTCCAGTTGGCAGAAGATCTCATTCTTGCTCCAAAATTCAGTGGGATTGTCTCCCATGTACCCCTTTTGCTGCATGGCTTGTATGACGGGAATGATCTTTTCTTGGATTCTCCTGTCCAGATTTGGCATTGTAAACGCTACCTCTCCCTTTTGCTGATTGTTGTATTCGAGGTTGAGATTGAACTCGTCCTCTTCCTCCCCCTCTTCAAAAGGTATTAATTCCATGGAATTAACAGCCCTTACTGTGTCGTCAGTCATGATGGGGGTGACGTTCTTGTAGAAGGTGATCAGGTTACCTTCTATTCTGAGGCCGCCATGCATACTTCGGATGAAGTTGCAACCAATGATCATGTTGACATGGCTTCCTAGCTTCAGTGGGAATGCATATGTGTATGGTATTCGGAAGGTGTTTGTTCCTATGATCATTGTACCATATCGTAGCTTCCTCTTGGAACATTGCTCTGAATTCAGACCGTTGAAGTATACAGTGAATGTATTATCTTCTAGGGCTGCTGCAGGTACTGAATCTTCGTCAATGCAGCATGAAGTTGCCCCTGTATCCAGTATTGCGTTAACCTCGAAAGGCTTTACGTCTGGAATTCGTAATTCTACGCGGATGTTATAGAGCATGTTCTTGATAGGTCTCCTGGTGTTGGGCTTTTCTTCAGCTAAGCTGCCCAAATGTTCAGAGGATTTATCCTCTTCCTTGTAGCTTTCCAGGAGAAAACCAATTCCTGGTTCCTCTATCATTATTCCTTTTGCCTTCATTCTTCTGAGAGATTCTTGTCTTTGCAGTTCTTCTTCTTGTTCCTTTTCTGCTTGTTCAAGGGCTGTCATTTGGGCCACAGCTTCCTTGATATCATGCTCAACTTCTGCTCTTTCGTCAGTAGCCTGAGGTGTGTCTTCAGAGTTGAGTTGAAGGACTTTTGTAATTCCAGCTCGGTTTTTGTTTCTTCGAGCTTCTTTTTGTACCATTCAAATTCTCCTCGGAGATCTTGATTTTCTTTGTTGATTTTCTTGATGTATTCATATTGCTGAATGATGAGTTTCTGTGCTTCAGGGCTTTCCCTGGCAGCTTCTGGGGCTACTTTGATCTTAACATCGAAATAGCTTATGCTGCATGTATTGCATATTGTCGTCTGGCATCTTCTGCAATGCATTCTAGCCCTTGAAATTGTTTGCCTTTCGCAACAGAAACACTTATCTGGAGCAAAATGTGGAACTTCTTCATTGAACGTCCACGGGTGTTTGCAGAAATAAACTGCCTCAGAAACTTCTACCTTGGGTTGATAGGAGTTGTCCTTCCCGATGAAGTATCGTTCTTGCTCCTGATTCTGTACTACCCTGGTAGGGTGGATCATGAGAACAGTATGGGTTACTGCTCCGGCATTGATTTCTTCTACATCTTCTCCTTTAGTGAGGCTGTAAATGGCATCGCTATCTTCTTCTCCTTCTTCTACTGAGACTATTTCGTAGTCATCTGGGAGAGACATATTTTGTAGGGCCGCTACTCTTTTAACGTTCCTCTTTTCACTAGAACATTCTCGAGCAAAATACCCTTCTTCACCACATAGGTAACATCTGCAACGCTTGTCTTTGATGAGATGCTTCTTCTTTTCAATTCTTGCGTGAGATGTATGAGGCTTTCCTTTGTATGTGCGTGACTTTCTGTACCCAACTTTCTGTGGGTTGTTGACATCATTGTAATACCCTGGTAATAGGAGCTTTGAGCAGAAATTCAAATTCTTCAGGCTCCTTTTGTAGTTTGCTTCTTTGCACTCTGCCTCCAAGTAATTGAATGTAAAGATCATTCTGGGCACGAGTAGAAGAAATCAATGCTGGAGCAGTAACCCATACTGTTCTCATGATCCACCCTATTAGGGTAGTACAGAATCAGGAGCAAGAGTGATACTTCATCGGGAAGGACAACTCCTATCAACTCAGTTGGAATGGAGCAAGCTGACCAAAAGGCAACCGTGATACTGGCACCTTACAATCATCGGTATATTCAGCCTGCAATAGACGCCAGTTATCCTGAAGCAAATACCATGTGGCGAGATCCAAACGGCAGCAGATTCAGGGAAGCAGACCCTGAAAATGGAATCGATTACCTCACTTCTGAGGCAGATGGCCGATTTCTAGTAGCCTATACTAGGCCTTCACACTGGAATGATGATCCAGTAGAACGTACAGGATGGGGTGAAGAATTTGAAGACGAAGACTTCTATCAAGGACCCCCAGATGATTTTGATCATGACAGAACGAGCAAGACTAGTACCTGCCGAAGTACTATACAGATCGAGGAATGATGAAGTAAACCGTAGGGTTTACACTCACAGATCTGAGGAAGCAATGCTCATAACAGACGGCAATCAAATGGACGTCTCACTCATCCAACCAGGAAGCTTGGACACACTCTTGAACTCAGGAATGCAGTTCATCCACATCGGCCTCATCCAGGTCCGACTTCAGGCACTCCACAGGAGAGACCAAGGTGCCATGGCCCTAGTGGTATTCCGAGATACCAGATTTGAAGGCGATCACGCGATCTTTGCCCAGATGGAGGTCGATCTAACAAGTGGTAGCCAGTTAATATACGTGGCACCAGATACGATGATGACTCTTCGGGATTTTGCCCGAAATGTGCAGATCTCTATCCTCACCAGAGGATATGAAGGATTCAGGCATGGCGAAGCTAACCTACTGGTAACCAGAGGAGTGGTAGGACGGCTGTCTAACACTTCAAACATTGGATTTGCCTATTCAATCGCCAATGTCACTGACTACCTAGCCAGCCAAGGAGTCCAAGGAATCCCAGGGCAAAAGTATGATGCACGTGCCCTACAAGGAAGGAATTGGGTTTTGAGACCCACACAGCCAAGGCCTGTACCAGAAGTGCCAACATTGGCAGAATCCAGAAACCATCTGGATGGTTCCGTCTCTATCAAGTTTAGCAGCTATACAGCAGCCCCCCAGCCCTCAGCCCCGCAATACAACAATAGGGATGAAGAAATCTTCCCAGAAGAAGACCCTGATGAAGAAAGAATCAGACGTAAAGCCTTTCGAGGTTAACGCAATACTGGATACTAGATTCAATATCAGATGTCTCAGAATGGGAAAATGCGATACAGGAATGGTATGATAGGTCTGGAACTGCTAACCTTAAATATCTTGATTTAGCCGAGAAAACCAAGCCAACTCATTCTGAATTAGCTCATAACATAGCCATTCTTTACGGTAGACATAACCTTCAGTCCCCTGTTTTCATTAAAAACAGCAAACAAATCCTTGAAAATCTCTCAAATATTTCCTCGAGACTTGCTAACCTTGAAGAAGGGGTCACCTACGATGACCAAGCCAGGAGCTATCGTAACAACCAGCTAAGGCTCTATAATGCACAACGAGGTCTGAGAAACCTCAGGAATAGACTGACAGGGCGAGCTTACGAGCACACATTAGAGAAGCAACTGGATCCCCAAGTAGAACTCCAGTTATCCATGACAGAAATAGCAAGACTAGTACCTGCTGAAGTATTATACAGGTCAAGAAACGATGAGGTAAACCACCGGGTTTACAGTCATAGATCAGAGGAAGCAATGCTCATAACAGACGGAAATCAAATGGACGTCTCTCTCATCCAACCAGGGAGTCTGGACACACTCCTGAACTCAGGAATGCAGTTCATTCACATCGGGCTTATTCAGGTCCGACTACAGGCGCTCCATAGGAGGGATCAAGGTGCCATGGCCTTAGTGGTATTTCGAGATACCAGGTTCGAAGGCGATCACGCGATCTTCGCCCAGATGGAGGTCGATCTGACAAGTGGAAGCCAGCTGATATATGTGGCTCCAGACACAATGATGACTGTTCGGGATTTTGCCCGAAATGTACAGATCTCTATCCTCACCAGAGGATATGATGGATTCAGGCACGGAGAAGCTAACCTACTGGTAACCCAAGGGGTAGTAGGACGACTATCCAACACTTCAAACGTTGGGTTTGCCTACTCAATTGCTAATGTCACCGATTACTTGGCCAGCCAAGGAGTCCAAGGAATCCCAGGGCAGAAGTACGATGCACGCGCTCTACAAGTAAGGAATTGGGTTTTAAGACCCGCACAGCCAAGGCTAGTGCCAGAAGTACCTACATTGGCGGAATCCAGAAATCATCTGGATGGCTCTGTCTTTATTAGGTTCAGCAGCTATACAGCAGCCCCACAGCCCTCAGCCCCGCAATACAACAATAGGGATGAAGAAATATTCCCAGAAGAAGATCCAGATGAAGAAAGGATCAGACACACCATTGCGGCAATAAACCCAGTTGGAATGGAGCAAGCTGATCAAGAGGCTACTGTGATACTGGCACCTTACAACCATCAGTACATCCAGCCTGCAATAGACGCCAGTTACCCTGAAGCAAACACCATGTGGCAATATCCAGACGGCAGCAGATTCAGGGAACCAGACCCTGAAAACGGAATCAATTACCTCACTTCAGAGGCAGATGGACAATTCCTAGTGGCCTATACTAGGCCATCGCACTGGAATGATGACCCAGTGGAACCTACAGGATGGGGTGAAGAATTCGAAGATGAAGACTTCTATCAAGGACCTTTAGATGACTTCGATCCTGATGAACAACTCATCGGCGTCCTCAAAGACCACTATGAAGCAGAAAGTGGTGAAGAATATGAGTGGTATGAAGACTCAGACGGTCTCCCTTACCTAGAAACCTCCGATACTTCAATCCAGGAAACCGACATCGAGGATTCATCTGAATCATCCTCGGAGGAGGAGAGGGAGGAAGGATTATTTTTCCTCAATAAAGAAGTTCATAGATATGGTGGAAGCTCTACCCCAGCAAAAGCAGCAAACGATAGCATCCTCTTCATCCAATGTGATCACAAACTATGATCCACCACCTGAAGATTCCTCAATGGGAGAAACTAGCAGAACAAGGTGGAATTACCTGCCTGCAACAGGAAGAACACCACCTTTTGTACCACAAGGTGAAGGGAGTAGCTCAATGCCGCCCTATAGAGGAAGAAGACCGCCTTTTGGAAACGAATGGTTCAACTTCCCAGCAGCCAATTTCAACAATGGAAAGGTTACCTACACCAACAGTGGATGGCTTATTCCAATATATCAATGATTACTACAGGCTAGCAGCAAAGACAGGGAGAATGTTCATATCCCCAGAACTATCCCAAAAATTTTGGATGAAAATGCCTGCAAAACTTGGATCAAGGCTAAAAGCGGCTTTTGACACAAGATATCCATCCACAGTGGCAGGACTAGTGCCCAAAATGATCTTTACATTCAATTACTTGGAGGCAGAGTGTAAAGAAGCAAATTACAAGAGGAGTCTAAAGAACTTGAATTTCTGTTCAAAGCTCCCATTACCGGGGTATTACAATGATGTTAACAACCCAAGGAAAGTTGGGTACAGGAAGTCCCGCACATACAAAGGAAAGCCTCATACATCCCACGCACAAATTGAGAAGAAGAAGCATCTCATCAAAGACAAGCGATGCAGATGTTATTTATGCGGTGAAGAAGGGCATTTTGCTCGAGAATGTTCTAATGAAAAGAGGAACGTCAAAAGAGTAGCAGCCCTACAAAACATGCTTACTTTATCTTTTAGCACTAGATGCCATTATGTGTGTCAGGAATCACGAGAATCCCTTATAGAAAGGAGGGATGAATGATTAGGCTACAGGGCCCAATGAGCACCCGCAATCATTTCCCAACTACTATAAAAGGATAGCATTGCTATGGTTTCAAACATCAATCTGAATTCATACTTTGCTCTCTCTTGTAAGTGTTCAAGTTTGAAGCAATAAAGAATTTTACTTCCGCAAAACTCTGAATATCTCAGTCCTTATCCTAAGAAAAATTGCTTGAAGCGCAAATCTAAGGCATCAGCAACTCGATTAAGCTTCCCAGCCTTATGCTTGATAGAGAATGAATAGGATTGTAAAGACTCTACCCACTTAGCATGATGAATGTTTAGCTTTTGTTGGCTGTTAAGATACTTGAGGGCTTCATGATCAGTAAAGAGAATAAACTCTTTTGGCAGTAGATAATGCCGCCAATAATCAAGAGCTCGAACAATTGCATAAAATTCCTTATTATAAAAGTTGAACACTTCCTACGACTTCCACTGAGCTTTTCACTGAAAAAGGTAATGGGTTTACCTTCTTGGCTAAGAACAGCACCAATTCCCACATTTGATGCATCACATTCCAATTCAAAAAGCTTCTCAAAATCAGGAAGTGATAGGATGGGAGTAGATACCATTTTTTCTTTGATAAGCTCAAAGCTCTTTTGGGTTGCCTCTGTCCACTGGAACGAACCACCCTTTAAGCACTCTGTGATTGGAGCAACCATCGTATTGAAATTCCAAATAAATCTTCTATAGAAGGACAACAAGCCATGGAAGCTTCATATGTCATGAATTGACTGAGGCACTAGCCAACTCACAATGGCCTCAATCTTGCTAGGATCCACCTTGACCCCTGCATTAGAAACAACATATCCCAAGAATACAATACTCTTGGTAAAGAATTGGCATTTCTTTAAGTTGACATATAGTTTCTGATCCCGCAACATCTAAAAGACTTGCCTCACATGACTTAGATGTTGATGTTCGGACTTGCTAAAGATTAATATGTCATCAAAATAAACTACAACAAATTTCCCCATAAATTGTTTAAATATGTGAGTCATGAGACGCATGAATGTGCTTGGAGCATTAGAAAGTCCAAAGGACATTACCATCCATTCATAGAGACCATTTTGAGTTTTAAATGCAGTCTTCCATTCATCTCCAGTTCTCATCCTAATTTGAATATAGCCGCTTCTAAGGTCAATTTTGGAGAAGACGACAGTACCTTGCAGTTGGTCAAGTAAATCATCCAATAGAGGAATTGGAAACCTGTATTTAATAGTAATCCGGTTGATTGCTCTACTATCAACACACATGCGCCATGATCTATCCTTTTTTGATACCAACAAAGTTGGGACACCACATGGGCTCATGCTTTCTCGAATCATCTTTTTGGACAAGAGCTCATCCACTTGCCTTTGTAGCTCTTTCTGTTGCTCAGGATTCATACGATAAGCAACTTTATTAGGAAGAGAGGCTCCTAGCACTATATCAATGCAATGCTGAATATCCCTAGTTGGTGGAAGGCCGAGAGGAATTTCATCTGGAATAACATCTTCAAACTCCTTGATGAGAGGTTGTAATAAAGGATGTGGCTTAGGTTGAAGCTCAAGATTTGATTCCATGAGCACAAGAGCATGAACCTCTTCACCTTCTTGAATTGCATACTTCATTTGAATTCCAGAAAGTGCAAGATTGCCCTTCTTGCTTGATGGTGCAGAGGTATTGCCTGGCTTAAGAGGAGCTAACACAATATGATTTTCATCCTTGTAAAATGAATAAGTATTTTTATACCCATCATGCAAGGCTTTTCGATCATATTGCCAAGGTCTTCCTAGAAGTAGGTGACATGCATCCATTGGCACCACATCACACCAAGCACTATCCTTATAGTTTTTCCCAATTGAAAAGGAAATTAGAGAACATTTATTAACTTTTACCTTATTTTCTTGGCTGAACCATTGTAACTTGTATGGGCGTGGATGATCTTCTGTCTTTAATTCCAGCTTTTCCACCATTGTTGAAGCTACAGTATTTGTGCAGCTCCCTCCATCAATAATGATATTGCATACCTTGCCAAAGAGGTACATCAAGTGTGGAAGATATTCTCCCGACACCAATCATCTTCTTCAGTTGGATTCAGGTTTAAAGTTCTTTGAATGATTAGGGCTTCTCCTTCATTTGCATATACCATTTCTTCTTCACTTTTTGCATTGGCTTCATCAGGTTCTTCTAGGACATCTTCTTCAATAGGAGCAATAATCTTCCGGTTGGGGCAGTCGAAGGCTATATTTCCATGGCCTTAACACTTGAAACATCTACAAAAGTCTGTAAAAGGCTTAGTTTGTTTAAAGCTTTTGCCCTTAAAGGAACTTCTGGACTCCATAGGTTTCACTGGCGGAGTTGACTTTGTAGTTGTTGGACTTCCTCGTGTTGTAGCACCATCTCTTGACATCAATTTGTAGTTGTTGCCATAAGCTACCCTTTGTTGCTCCACAGTCCGAGCAAGCTTTCGCACATCATTGAATGAGTAATATTGCTACAAACGAACTATATCCCCAATTTTGATTCGTAAACTTGCCAAATATCGAGCAATTGTTTGTTCTTCAGGCTCCATCACATCACACTTCAACATGAGGTGCTCGAATTCCACAGTGTAATCTTCAACAGATGAATTCATCTACTTCAAATTTTGGAGCTTGAGAAAAACCTCCATTTTGTAGTTGTATGGGAGGAACCTTCATTTCAACTCTCTCTTCATTTTCTCCCAAGTTTGAATTTTTCTTCTCTCTTCTCGAACTCTTTGTCTCTGCAAATTTTCCCACCACAAAAGATGCATATTTTCTTAGTTTCAAGGCAATAATTTTTACCTTTTGTTCTTCAGAATAATCTTTGATGGCAAATGCTCGTTCAACTATATGCAACCAATCTAAGAATTCGTCTGGCTACATTCTTCCTTCAAATTCTGGAATTTCAACTTTGACATCAGGATATTGTTGAAGACATCGCTAAAGATGACGAGGATGGGGCGGAGTACTATCATCAGAGTCTTCTTGAGCAAATTGATAGAAAGGATTATCATCCTCTCTAACTCTGAAATGACGACTTGTGTCAGATTCAGAACAATAGTTATACTGTTCTCTTGTTTGGAAACGTGCCAGCTTTTCTTGGAGTTCTTCAAGTTGTCTCCTCATTTCGTCCATTTCCATCTCATGCTGGTCTACTTCACTCACCTCAGGGACTTCAAAATGGCGAGCATGATGACGACAACCAGCCATTGAACCTAAGCTCTGATTACCAAACTTGATACCGAACGAAGAGGAGGAAAATAAAAGGATAAAATTATCTTTGAAAACTAAGGATACAAATAATCACCACCTTAGAATTCGAGGATACAAATAACAATTATCTTGTAAGCTAAGGTTACAGATAACTTGCCACCTTAGAATACAATGATACAAATAACAATTATCTTTGAAAACTAAGGATACAGATAACTCACCACCTTAGAATTCAAGGATAAAACACTCACCACTCTATTAGAAGTAATTCCAAAGAGATATAGAGTAATGAAGCTCACCACTCTTGCCACAAGCAAAGAGATACAGAACTTAGAAGGAAAGCTTAAAGCTTATACTCAAATCTCACAACTCAATGCCTCTACTACACAATGGTACTAACTATTTATAGGAAATTAAGACACCCATAATCATAAATATAGCCAACTACTATCTTCCCAACTACTATTTCCCCAACTACTATCTTCCAACTACAACCTTTTAATTATCAACCACATATTCTCATCTTCCAACTACTAACCACTTACTTCTCAATCACTTGGTCAATCTTCTCAAGCTTCTTTGGATTGGGCTTATATAGGTTGGGCGACATTACCACTAATGAGTATTTGGGCTTGGGCTTGGATTGTGTAGGATGGCCACATCATTACGGTGACAAGGTTCATCAGGGAAACGCAGTGGGGGCTTCAACCAACCTTTGCTAGTCATAAGACATTAGGATCATTTCTGATATTGCCACCACCGTAGGAGACAAAACAGCTGTCATGTATTTATAGATGAAGCACGTACCTACAGATAATGGCATCTTCTGGTGAGCCCCCTTTTATGAGTCCAGCATTGCGCATGTTCTCCACCTGCAAAGGTTTCCAGTGTAACTCCATGGTTAGCAACATAGATTCAACAGTATAACAAAATTGAAAGAAAAGAAAAAAAATTGGTCACCATTTGCTTCATCTTAGGGCAGATTGCATTAAAACTTACTTACACATAATCAAACATATCAAAGAAGTATACTTAGCTACATTTTGCTGCCTTTAATGAATGGAATGCATTGCCGGGTAAACATCCCCCCCTCTCTCCCCCAATTGGTGAGACCACCAGCACTTTGTTGATACAATATGCTCTAAACATATTTCTAACAGGATGTTGGCCATGTCGTCCAATGAATATTTAAAGCTGACATGTGAATTAATTGAATAAAAGAGATTGGTACAATCATGATAAATTTTTCTTTTATCCAATTTTTCCAATGCAACAAACACCAGTAGATTCACAAGTATCTTGAGATAAAGATTTGGATGTGGTTTGTTTGTACCTAACTTGGACAAGATAGGGGGAAAAAAATGCAGAAACAGTAGTCTGCTTAACAAACAAACTGAAACATTAAACATTAAACAAACAAACTGAAACAAATAAACATGTCATCACTGCATTGAGAAAGTCTGTCTTCATTCTCAGACACAAAATGGAGGAAGGATGACTTCCAAATCATACTATTACAAGATAACTCTTGTCAAATGACTTTGATTCATCTCCACACTGAAACATTAAACTATTTCTGTCACGAGAATTCGCAACATGCATATAAATAAAAGTTATACTTTACAAAATTACACTTAAAAAGTCACTCAAATAACAAATTCAGAAAGACAACTATACAGTTGGAGTCTATTATGCCATCTTGCTTTTCTGGATAGAATTTCAGTGCATCTTTTTTCATAAGAGGCTCTTTAAATTGCTAACACCCTGAAAGGAGCTTAGGTATCAAATACCAGAACCATCATTTCAATTACAATAAAAAACAAAGGAAAAAAACCCGAAAGGAAAAGATATCTGAATGTCACAGTTTTTTACTTATTATAAGATCACTTTTGTGCTATTTCAAGCAAAACAACAAACTACCATGGCACTCAGGAAATAATTAATCTAACCTCCTCATGGATGCAGAAGGTCCTTGAGGAAGCTATCTGTTCAGAATAAAAAGAATTGTCCAAGGAGACAACAGAAAACCATTGGCAGCCAATAGCATGTACCTATAATATTAAACAAGAATTATGAATTATTTGATATCCTAGCAATTAAGACAACTCAACCTCATCTCTCTAGGGAAAAATACTATTGAATAATTAAAGTTGACAGTCATAAATCTCTTCCGGTCTTCTGAGTCAACCCATTCAACCATTCTTGAGAACCAATCCAAAACAATTAAGCATAGCATTAACCATACTCTCAAAAAGAATTAGAGTATTTTACTAGGGAACTGATATTGAGAATTGCTAAATTCTAAGGATGAAAAGACTGCAACAACTTTAAAGAGTATCGTTTTAGTTTGATTCTTTGATATCTTTAGAATTTTAAGCTTTTGTCTGACAGAATTGTAGCTAACTAAACAAAAATAGTAAGCAAACTATTGCAATTAACACAAGAGGGCCTCACCAATAATTGGTGACACTTTGTCTTATTTCAAACTTAGCAACCCAGTATTCAACCATCGGTACAAGTTGAACTGCCTAAACATAGATAAACCCAATCAACCAACAAATTTGTCCTATTGCACATTCAGAAAAAAGACAGGAATAATGTAAAGATCATTAGCAGCCACCCCATTTATCAACTTCATGGTTGCTATCTGATAGGGATTATGAGAAGAGAGATAGAGAAGTTGCAATAAGATTCATGCATGCTAGTATTCTGAAAAAGAAAACGATAAGAAGGCAAATAAGTCGCAGCTAGCTTCTCCATTTTCAAATTCTATGCTTTAGAAAATGGGAACCCATAGTCGAGCAAAAGGCATACCTGTGGAAAATCAATCCCATAAGTTATCTGAACCTTTTGTGAAGGGAACACAGCCACAAAGGAATCAGTCCTCCAAGCATGCATTGGTTCAGTCAGATAAGGTGCTAATTTTTCATGATTATTGCCAAATTGGTCCACAGCCACCTTTAACCCAACTTGTTTTATTGCCTTTACCCATTCTTTTGCAGAGCCATCAAAGATAGGTACCTGCTCGAGTGTTTTTTTTGGCAGTATTAGTTCAAGCATTATCGTGTTCAAGCATTATCGTGTTCAAGCATGACAAGTTCTTGGACTTCATGCCAAAACTAAAATTTCCTGTTATAAATTCAGATGCATGATTAAACCTGTTCCGGTGCAATAATACGATTCATTCACTCAACAATCAAACTCATCAGGCCTATTCTCCAAATGCTTCAAAAACACTGAAAATTCTTCCTAACTTTCTTCGCGAAAAATTGAGGGGCAATATGTTTGGATTTCAACAAAGACGGATCGAATTCTAGGAGAGAATTGGAAATCAAATACAACGTCAAATTTAAAATCAGAGGGTACAGAAATTCAACAAGCTCCAAAAGGCATGCTGATTGTGCAATAACTTCACAAATAATAATTCAAAAATGAACCATTTACTACCTACAACATTGATAAGTGAGATGGAGAAAAAGAAATTATCAAAAATGAAAAGGAAAGGAGGGCTTGAATCCTTCCCCGGAGCCAAAATTCCAAGAAACATAAGCTAGAGGTAGTCAAGCTTAAATGTGTACGAACCTCAACTTGGGATGATTCAGGATCTGAACTCCGCATTTCAATCCTGCAGTTATCAACACCGGTGGCCTCCAAGGCCGAAAGCAAGTGCTCAATGGTTCGAATTCTCAACCCACCCTTGCAGAGAGTGGTACAGAGAGGCGAGTTTTCGGCGAAATCGACGTGCGCAGGAATTAAATTGGACCGGAAATCGAAAAACCTCCCTTGGCCGGCGATCTCAGGCCATAGTTTCACATTGGAAACCTCACCACAGTGGAGAGTCTTCCCCCTACGCTCTATGCATCTCGCTAGAGTTTGCTGAAGCCTGCCAGTCTGTGATAAAAGAAATCACGTTTATCAAATGCGCCAAAGATAAATACGCGGATCAGAGTAAAATCCTGCCACATTGATGAGAAAATATAGGAAATACGGGAAAGTCGAACTTTGAACTTTCAGTTTGTTTCTTTTTTTTTTTTCTTTTAATCGCAGAACGACTTGTATTTATAGTCCCGGCATGAGAGAAAGTACGCGTTTCCAGGAGACGAGACTGGAGGACTTGAAGGCGTTGCAGACAGCAGCGAGCGTCATCGAGAGAAGGCTTTGGTCGCAATGGAGCCTCCTCGTTTCGGGAGAATTTGGGGAGGGAAATGTGAGATTTCTTTGCATTAGAAAGCTTGAATTTATTCCATGAAATGATTAAAAAACACCAGTTTAGTGGCATTCGGAATCCCTAATCCCTCACCTTCCTAATAAATCTTCTAATCCCTTACCCCATCCCCATTTTTTTTAAAAAAAAAGGACTAAAAAAGATGACAGGTAATTCATCAAAAATAAATAAATAAATAAAGATGGCAAGTATTAGTGGTACTTTTACTATTCAAGTTCCTTACTGATATGGATGCACTTAAGGCTCAATATTACAAGTTCTAACATCAAAGAATTAAGAATTCACAATGTAATTTAGTAGGTCTAAAAAATCTAAGATTGAAGAGCAGTCTAAGAATATTCTTGGATCTATCTCTTTTTTAGGTAGCACATTTTGCTATGGAGGATTTAAGTATTTTGGATTTGCATTCATAGTCGTTGGTGCTTTAATTTCCAAAAGATCCAAACTTTTTAGGTCCTTATCTTTCTCTGTCAACACTACTAGCTTTAGTAAATTCAAATCTTTTAGTTCTACTAATGTTGACTTTGTTTTTTTTACTTCAACAACTTCTATGGCTTTCTTTGGTGAAGCTTCTCTCCTATACCACCTTTCTATTCACATATCATAGTCTTCCTTGTAATAATTGTAATTGTTCTGCTATTGATACCTGAAATATGTTAAAGCGCAATCTTTTTTTTTTGGTTGCATCGTAGGTCTTGGCTTCGGCATCTGTTCATCTTGCACACGTCAACCTGGTCTTGGTTGAAATCTTTGGGCAAAAAGTGCCTTTTGATCAGCTTATTCAGTTTCTCCCACGAACGGACCTTCTCTTTTCCATCTTGAACTCTTTGTTTCTTAATATTCTCCCACCACAAAGAAGCAAACTCTTTGAGACTAAGAATAGCAACCTTATATTTCTTCCGATCATCATACGCTTGGAACTCAAACACCCTTTCAATACAATATAGCCAATCAACAAAATCATTGGAATTAAGAGTACCTCTGAATTCTGGGATCTCAACACATAAGCTACAATTATCTTCTGGCCTCCTTTTCCACTCTTTTTCATCTTGCTTGCCCTAGGTACCTTTACAAAAGCCTTCCAACTTCTTGAGGACATCAGAAAGTTGTTCCTTTACCTCACCTAACTCAAGTGATAACATTTGGTTTTCAACTTCTCATGGTGGAATTGGTGAGGAATGGTCACTATGATAAGATGAAAAATAGCCGTTTGGATTAAACATCTTGAGAAGAGCTCACTCATAAGAATAACTTGGTCTTTTATTACCACTTGATGCAAATCTTATAGTGGACTTGAGTGAACTCAGGTTAAGAAAATATGTAAAAATTCATTTTTTTTTTTGTGTTTTTGGATTTTCTGTGGGAAAAGTGAGTGTTTGGTAAGGAAGAAAAGAAAAAAAAAACAAAAATATGAAGAAGAAAAACAAAATATAGATGTCAATAAGCTCTAAGACGTAAAAGCAATGCCACCAATCAAGGAGGTGCTCCACCACCAATCCATGGCAAGAATTGGATAAATGATGCAAAAGTTGATTACGTAACTTAGGGGTTTATATTATCTAGAAAACAAGTCTGCTTACAACTGAAATAATGCTCTCTTTAAATAGGTAGTTAAACCTAACCCTAAAAGTATCTTGGTAAATCAAAAATCTTCAAAACCTAGTTCTAGAAGGATCTTGACAAATTAAGAATCTCAAAAATTAAGAAAGTCTTAACAAATCTAAATTCTGACAAATAAGGGAATCCAAAACAAATTAGAGATTTGAAAAATATAGAAACCCAGACAATTCAAGAACTTAGACAATTAAAAAAAACCAAACAAAAGGAAATATTCTCAAACAATAAGGTAAACTTAAGAAATTAAGGACTCAACAACTATTTAGGAAATCCATTATATTAAAAATTGTAGAGATGCTATGGAATATTCTTAGGCTACTCTTCAATCTTGACCTTCTTAGACCCATTAGATTACATTGTGGACTTTCAATTATTTGGCATTAGAACTTGCAATATTGGACCTTAAGTGTATCCACATCAGCTTACAACTAAAACAATATTCCCTTTAAATAGGTAGTTAAACCTAACCCTAAAAGAATCCTGATAAATCAAGAATCCTTAAAACCTAATTCTAGATGGTTCCTGATAAATCAAAAATCCCTAAAATTGAGGATATCTTAACAAATCTGGATTCTAACAAATAAGGAAATCTTAAACAAATCATAGATCTAACAAGTATGGAAACCTAGATAAATCATAAACCTAGACAATTAAGGAAAACCAAACAAAAAAAGAGATTCTCAGACAATAAAGAAAACCTAAGAAATTAATAACTCAACAACTATTTAGAAAACCCTTCATATTAAAGACTGCAAAGATGTTATAAAATATACTTAAAATGCTCTTCAACTTAGGCCTTCTTAGACCGATTGGATAATGTTGTGGCTCAAACATGTATTTGATGACACACAATATATGGACTAAGCTATTATATTAGGCTAGCATAATAACTACAACATTATTTATATTTTTACTTTATTTTATATTTTTTAAATTTTTATAATTTAACTTCATAATTTTTCTATTTTTTACTATTCAGTTAACTACTATAATCTAGTGTGGCTGTCAAGTGAATTTTCTAGTTTTGAGCAAAAAAAGAAATACTCATATTTTTTTGCTTCTACCTAAATGTTTTTGCTCATATGAATAAGGTCCTTTGTTTTTTTTTTTTTTTTAGAAATTGTCCTAAATCACTACGAAGTGTTGTGATTAAAATGAAGAATGTCGTTTTTGGTATATTCATTTTTTTATTTATTAAAATATTTATATAATTTAACTTCATAATTATATATATATATATATATATATATGTGTGTGTGTGTGTGTGTGTGTGTGTGTGTGTCCCCTAGATTAATCATGATAGTAAAAAAAGCTCATATGAAAGATCTTATAAAGCAAGTTTTTTAGATTTGAATTCCATGAGTTGCGTTTCTAACTAACTTGAGTATATTTTGGGATGGACTATTATAGCTCCTTAGTTTAAGCCATCAAGCAAAAGCTTGATCTTTTTAGATTATCTTAAATTTTTCAAAACATGCTTAAGTTTAGTTAGAAATGTCATCAAGAGGATTTGAATCAAAAATAATTTTTTTGCATCATACAAATGAAAGTTCATATACAAGTTTTTCCAAGAGATTGAAGGAATAAGTAAAGATTGAAGAAACTGTACATATTGTCCAAGCATTATTCTACAGTTTAATAAGTGCACATGATAACTACTAAGGAAAAAGAGTTGCAATATTTGTTTGTTTTAAGTGAGATATCAGTTGAAATCGTGTATTAGAATATCAGAAAATAAAGACATTTATTGGGAAATATTCGTTATTGTTTAGGTATCTAGAAAGAAATCAACCTATGCCACTATATATATAATGTACTAATAATATTGGGGATTCCCACCACATCCCAAAAGCTACAAAATATCTTCGTATCCCACCTATGACGTGACGTGGAAGGACGGAGGCAAGTTAGGTCTAGATATTTTTCCCACAAAATATCTGTTGGACACGCGTTACCCACTCGCCGCCTTCGACTTTCTTTGCCAGGTTTACCTCTGCATTGCTCCTTAAACTGCTACGTTGCCACTCCTCTGCTTTTAACTCTTCATCGTTGTCCGAATGTAAAATAATATATGTAATTCATTATAATAAAATTTAAATAAAATTTTTTTCTAATTTTTAAATTAACTTTTAAATTAAATATTTAGATTTTTTAAATAATATTTGCAAAAAAAAATTCATATATAAAATGGAGTATTACCTATCCTAACTCTTCTTATTAAAATTAAAATCTTATCATTTTCAGAAAGTGATTAACAATTTTGATGGTTTAAACTGTGTTTCAAGTAAATTACTTTGAGCCTACGCTAATTGAGAAAAAAGCCCAACATCGTCATTAACCAATGCCACTCTTTTGGTTGACAGAAATGCAGATGCCAAGTTTTTCACGTAAAATTAAGTTGATTTTTTGTCCTTTGTCTTTACTAAAAAGTAAAAAGATGACAAAGTGGTGGATGGGAGATTGATGACAATGCACTTCCTCTATAAGCGATGGATTAAAAAACTGGGGGTTTAGAACTGGTGGTGCTGTCGTAATTAAAACACTAAATCGGAGCATTTTTGTTCGAGGCTGATTACACGTATATGTCCCGCATACATATCTGTCACAGCCATTTTGAGTCGCGGGGGAAGAGAGGGGAGAGAGAGAGAGAGAGAGCGAAGTCTGAATGGCCATGGCAAAGGAGCATCGGGGAGAGAAGGAGGAGCAAGTTCGGAGCTCAGGGAAGAGACGGAAATGCTCCGAGGTCCAGGACCTTGAGGCCTTCGAGGAGGAGGAGGAGGAGGAAGAAGAAGAGGAAAGTGAGCTTCCGATTGAGCCTGGACTCTTCTACCCAATGACACCCACCTCCTTCGTGGTCTCCGATGCTCTGGAGCAGGATTTTCCAATTATTTACGTCAACAAGGTTTTCGAGCTCTTCACCGGGTACCGCGCCGACGAGGTCATTGGCCGGAACTGGTAATTAATGTTTCCTTGATTTGTTTATTTATTTATTTACCCTGCGCTTGGTTAATGTAAATAATCTAGGACAACTGGGTTGTACATATGCTTATGTGTCTGGTAAAACTGTTGTCATAGTCTTCGATCTCAAACGTATTCGCCACAATTTGCTCGTATTTTTTTAATTGGAAACTTGGGTTACTGGGATTTCTTGAACCTCTAAAGACGAATGAGCATACATGATTGCTAAAGACGGCAAGAACTATTTTTGAAGTTGGTTCTGGCATTACTCCTTGAAATGAGTTGGCTAGCTGCATTAATTTATAGCCAAACGTTTGAGACTAGTTGATGTGTTGAAGGTGGGTATTGTCCCACATTGGAAGTGAGAGGAAGGGCCTGTGATTTTATAAGTGATAAGAATTTTTCACCTAATGCCTTAAAGTTTTGGGATGGACCCTCACACTCTAATATGGTATTGGAGCCAAGGATGGGCCTCTGCTTCATTAACCCCCACGCCCCAAAGTTGAGCTTCAGTCCACTTGTAATGCTTATGTCAGCATGCAAGTGAGGGAGAGTGTTGAAGGTGGGTTTAAGGTTTTGGGATGGACCCTCACACTCTAATATGATGCTTTGAGAGGTCTAAAATCAGAAATTGCTTTGGTGCAAAACAAAGTGACTGGTATTGAAACTCGTAGAAAAGCAAATGGTAGTGTCAGAGTATGTTGTAGCTGGTCTAATGGCTGGAAAGATCCATTTTAGACTTGGGAAGAATGAATCTCCAAGAATGAAATACTGGCAATAGTTCGGTGGTCTAAATCTCCAGTGGCAGCTTCGGTTTCAGGAAAATCGGGCTTGGTTTCAGTTTTTGGAGTGGAGAAACCTGACCAGGTTGAGTTTAATCACTGGATTATGGAATGGCTATGTTTTGGGAGTTCACATACGCGAGAAATCTCTTTCCTGCTTTTGAGGCACCGAAGGCACTAACATCAGGAGCAGTAGTGTGTAACGTGGCTAACTGTGGCCACGTCAGAATGTGTCATGCGGGTAGGTGAAAAGTGGGGGACATTACAGTTGCAGAGCTTCTAGAGGCTTCTTGCAGATTCTCATTTGTTAGACGTTGGGTTGTTAGAGTAAAATTTGTTACAGTATAACCGTCTGTGGCTTTATCCGTTGAGAGAGGGGCAGTTTCGGGCCTTTAGTTGTATTTGTTTTGGTATAAATTCTACCTGCAGTGAACAAATAAGATAGACTTTTGAACTCAATAAATTCTCTATGTTAGAAACCAAATGGCTGAATCCACCACGTTACAAGTGGTATCAAAGCTAGTCATCATGGCTGAGCAATGCCAGGATCTTCAAGAGGAAATAATCCAAAAGTTAAACTTGTTGCTGGAACAGATTCAAAATATGCAACATCTGTGTGTGGATCTGAACAACAAAGTGGAGGAAATGAATTCTCTTCATCCCTCGCTGAGATCGGCAGAAGAATCTTGCATTCTGGAAGTAGTAGATCTATCAAAAGGTGAAGCAGTGCAAAAGCTTGAAGCCTTATTGCCAGAATGTGAAGCAATGTTGGAGAGTGAAGCATCGCTGGATCCAGAGACAAATCTAGTCAAGGCGAAGCTGTTGGAGCCAAAACCATCGCAGGAAGAGGTTGTAGAGCCGATCTTGACTGACGGTCTAAATTGTTTCATCCAGGCAATGGACAATTTCGAAGAACCAGCACACGCAAGTGGAGTTTTTCTTCATGTATTGAATTGCACTTCACTGGCGCACCTTAAGAAGTTGACGAGTTACAAAGCTAATATTGTAAAAGAGGAATCTCTCCAGGCCAATGCTCTCTCTCTGCCACCCATTTGAACAGTACGGGAGGTTGCCAATGAGTCATAAGGTGGAACACCGAGGAAGACCACCGGAATTCTTAGAAGAGTCAATCGAGAGGGACATGAGAGATATTGAGCCTCTACCAGCCAGACTACCATACCAAATACTAGTCGATTCCCCAATCTTGGTGCGAGAGAAGCCACTGCTCAAAACTTCCTTTGACCACCCACAAAAGAAGGATCCTCACTTATTACCTTGTTCGTATGAGATGGTGGCGCAAATGGGTCCTATAGCCTATGGGTTTCAACTTCTTCCTTCCTTCAAGTTGCACCCCATTTTTCACATTTCTTTTCTCAAGAAATGCATGGACAAAGATGTGAAAGTGCAACAAAAATTACCGGATTTTGTGGACAATGGGGATGCCGTTTCGACAGATCCACTGGCCATTTTGGATTGGAGAATCCGTAAGAAGAAGCTGAAATATTGGTGCATTGGGCTGGTCTGTCTCCAGAGCAAGCTAGTTGGGAGAATCGGGATACCATGCTCCTCCCTTATCCCATGCTAGACCTTGAGGACAAGGTCCATTCCAAGGGGGTGGACTGTAACGTGGCTAACTGTGGCCACGTCAGAATGTGTCATGCGGGTAGGTGAACAGTGGGGGACGTTACAGTTGCAGAGCTTCTAGAGGCTTCTTGCGGATTCTCATTTGTTAGACGTTGGGTTGTTAGAGTAAAATTTGTTACAGTATAACCGTCTGTGGCTTTATCCGTTGAGAGGGGCAGTTTCGGGCCTTTAGTTGTATTTGTTTTGGTCTAAATTTTACCCGAAGTGAACGAATAAGATAGACTTTTGCACCCAATAAATTCTCTATGTTAGAAACCAAATGGCTGAATCCACCACGTTACATAGTGGCAACAGAGTATGGGCTATAGGATTGTATTTAAAATTAGAATGGATTGTCAGAGCAGGTTAAACTGGGGGAGGGAGTGACTGCCTAGTTCCCATTCAGATTAGAAATTAACATTTTGGGTTGGATAAACTTCCATTATACCAGAGCACTTTTCATTTCTTTTTTTCCTTTATATTCTTTTGGCCACTCTGTAGTTTCTCGAAGGATTTCTCTTCAAGCAATCAAATTTTGAAAATTACAATTATATTTCTGCTTATATCAGCATTTCCATCATATGGCCGTCTCTTATAATAATTGTAAGTTACAAAGAATCTTTGTTTACCTATTAGATTATTCTTTGTTTACAGTCGGTTTTTGCAATATCGGGACCCTCATGCACAACGGCGGCACCCTATGGTAGATCCTGTTGTTGTTTCTGAGATTAGAAGATGTCTGGAGCGAGGTGCTGCATTCCAAGGTGAGCTCCTTAATTTCAGGAAGGATGGCACTCCCATGGCAAACAGGCTAAGACTTGCACCTATACACGATGACGATGGGATTATCACTCACATAATCGGCATTCAAGTCTTTTCTGAGGCAAAAATAGATCTTAACCGTGTCTCATATCCAGTTTTCAAAGAGACTTGTGGTAAGCAATTTGATCGGTCAGGTAAATATTCTCCAGTGACTGAAGAATCACCATGCCACCTGCATCAAGAAACATGTGGAATTCTTCAGCTCTCAGATGAAGTGTTGGCGCTCAACATTTTATCACGCTTGACGCCAAGGGATGTGGCATCCGTTGGGTCTGTCTGCAGAAGGATTCGTCAATTGACAAAGAATGAGCATTTGAGGAAGATGGTATGTCAAAATGCATGGGGAAGAGAAGTCACAGATACATTGGAACTGATGACTAAGAAATTAGGATGGGGTCGTTTAGCCAGGGAACTAACTACTCTTGAAGCTGTTTGCTGGAGAAAACTGACAGTTGGAGGTGCAGTTGAGCCCTCACGTTGCAATTTCAGTGCTTGCGCAGCGGGTAATCGCCTTGTATTGTTTGGAGGGGAAGGAGTTGATATGCAGCCAATGGATGACACGTTTGTTCTCAATCTTGACGAGGCAAATCCTGAGTGGACTAGGATGAGTGTGGAATCATCACCCCCAGGGCGTTGGGGCCATACTCTTTCATGCTTAAATGATTCTTGGCTTGTGGTTTTTGGAGGATGTGGGCGGCAAGGATTGCTCAATGATGTTTTCGTTCTTGACTTGGATGCCAAACAGCCAACATGGAGAGAAGTCTCAGGTGGAACTCCTCCTCTCCCTCGGTCATGGCATAGTTCTTGTACTGTAGAAGGTTCAAAATTGGTTGTCTCAGGTGGTTGCACGGATGCTGGGGTACTTCTTAGTGACACATACTTGTTGGATCTAACAACAGACAAACCAGCATGGAGAGAGATTCCAACCTCATGGGCTCCTCCCTCTAGTTTGGGGCATTCGCTTTCAGTTTATGGGAAGACCAAAATTCTTATGTTTGGTGGGCTCGCCAAGAGTGGAAACTTACGGTTGCGATCAGGTGAGGCTTACAGTATCGATGTAGAGGATGAAGAGCCTCGGTGGAGGCAACTGGAGTGTAATGCATTAACTGCCATTGGCAGCCAGAGTGCTGTGGTTCCTCCTCCCAGACTTGACCATGTTGCTGTCAGTATGCCTTGTGGAAGGATTATCATTTTTGGTGGTTCCATTGCTGGGCTTCACTCTCCATCACAGCTTTTCCTTTTGGATCCTTCCGAAGAGAAACCATCATGGAGAATACTCAATGTTCCTGGACAACCACCTAAATTTGCTTGGGGGCATAGCACTTGTGTGGTCGGAGGAGCTAGGGTCCTAGTATTGGGTGGCCATACGGGGGAGGAATGGATACTTAATGAATTGCACGAGTTGTGCTTAGCAAGCAGACAGGACTCGAACATGTAATGTAGTTGCCAGATGCCCCATCTTCAAAAGGACTCGAGATTCACACCAATTACACTAGATGAAGATTTTGTTTCGTCCCCTGTGCTAGTTGGGGTATTTCTAACATTTTTTTTCTTTGTCCCACCTGCATATTAAAATTCTATAGGGTCTTTGATGTGTTTTATTCTTGTTTCTATTGGTATCGCTCCCTACAAATATGATTTTAATACTTGATTTGACTGTTGTAGAATGTGAACGTAAAACGGCAATGTACAAATATGATGGTTGTATTGCGAAACAGTGGTTTATTTGAATCCAAGTGCTTTTGGCTTCGAGATCATGTTAAATAAGTTCAAAGGTTTTTGGCAAGTTGTACAATACGAAACTTCAAACTCCAAAATTATTCAGCATCTTCTGTTGCAGAATATTTCACCAAAATGGGTGTTAGAACGCGCATGTCGGAGTCATTCCTAAGTTCCATCGTGCGCATCAAACAACTCGAGCCCCCTCTGCTTTGGTGTGAATTCTTTGTCATTTCATGCTTTTCGGATTTACAAGTTTTGGAGCATGAATGTGCAAGTAGGGTGTTCAGACCATTGTGTTCTGGCTTAGCAGCTGCTTGTTCTTTCCCGTCAGAACGTAGTCATGTATTCACCCCCTGTTCTGAGTCTTCCAGAGAGGTCAGGGGAGTATATGAAATCGAGCTCAACATTTTGAGTTATTTTTGCTCATGATTGCTTTTATCGAAGTTGACCGTGTGTGAGAGTTATTAAAAAAAAGGAAAATCTTAAACTATAAAGCAATAAACTCACAAATGATAAGAAAACATAATGATGGTGCACTAGAGACCTTTTAGAAAGACTAAAGTTTTTTCTTAAAAAGTAGTCATTGGAAAAGAACGTCTCTTTGATAATGTGGAGCAACTAATATTATTGACATGCTTATTCATTCTAAATACAGGAAAACTATAAGCTACTCCATGACCTACCAAGCTAAGATTGGCAATTTGGAACGACTAATATTTTTAATACACGCATTAAGTCCAGTTGGAAGCCATTTTTGGCAGCAAAAGGCCAAGAAACACCTTTTGAGGCGCAAGGGTTGAACCAATATTTTCCACTAGGAAGAAATATGCCTTGGCTTTTAGACTACTCTATACTTCATACTTTAATTCTAGGGAAGCAGGTTTTGATATCTTTAACTATTAGTCACCCAAATTACAATAATCAAAATATTTTTCCAAACCGCTTATGTTTTTGCATGATTTGATGTTTCAAAATTGCAAAATCACATCAAGAAAAATCCAATATGTAAACAATAAAATCAAACAACAAAAATGCATGAGAATAAACTCCATAAAAATTGAGGAAATTATAGTAAAAAAGTCATTAGATCGTAAATTAATTTTACAAACCAAAAAATAAGGAACAAAAATTTTGGTAATTCTTCATCATAAATAGTTTCATATAATCCACTGTCGATACCTAACCATTTATGATGCGGATGCACTTAAGGCCCAATATTATGAGTTCCAATATCAAAGAATTAAAAGCCCACAATATAGTCCAGTGGGTCCAAGAAGGCCAAGATTGAAGAAGCAGCCCAAGAATATTCCATAGCATCACTACAATCTTTAGGGTTTCCTTAGTAGTTGTTGAGTTCTTAATTTCTTAAGTTTAATTTATTGTTTGAGAATATTTTCTTTTATTTGGTTTTCCATAATTGTTTAAGTTCCTAATTTATCTAGGTTTCCATACTTGTTAGATTTTTAATTTATTTAGAATTCTTTATTTGTCAGAATCCAGATTTGTTAAGACTTCCTTAATTATAGGGATTCTTGATTTGTTAGGATCCTTCTAGAATTAGGTTTAGCTGCCTATTTAAAGGGAGCATTGTTTCAGTTGTAAGCAGAGTTGTTTTCCAAATAATAGAAACCCCAAAGTTGTGTGATCAACTTTTGCATCCTTTATCCAATTCTTGCCAGGGATTGGTGATGGTTCTTGACTGGTGGCGTTGCCTTTACGTCTTGGAGCTGATTGGCATCTATCTTTTTGTTTTTGTTATTCTTATTTTCGTTTTTCCTCCCTTCCTCCCTACCAAACACTCACTTTTCTTATAGAAAACCCCAAAACACCAAAAAACCGATTTTTTTACATATTTTCTTACCCCGAGCTCGCTCAAGTCCACCATAACGTTCACATCAAGTGGTATCAGAGCCAGGTTATTCTTATGAGTGAGCTCTCTTCAAGATGTTTAATTCAGGTGACAATTTTTCGTCGCATTATCATGGCCATTATTCGACAATTCAACCATGGGAAGTTGGAAACAAAAATTTTTCTCTTGAGTTAGGTGAGATAAAGGAGCAACTTTCTGACGTTGTCAAGAAGTTCCAAGCCTTTTACCAAGGCAACCAAGATGAAAGACAGCAGAGGAGGAGGCGGCAAGATGATGATAGCTTGCGTGCCAAGATCCCAGAATTTAAAGGTACTCTTGATCCCAATGATTTTATTGATTGGTTATATCATATTGAGAAGGTGTTTGAGTTCCAAGTGTACGATGATCGAAAGAAATATAAGGTTGTTGTTCTTCATCTCAAAGAATTTGCTTCTTTGTGGTGGGAGAATGTTAAGAAACAAAGAGTTCGAGATGGAAAGGAGAAGGTTCGTTCGTGGGAGAAACTAAAGAAGCTGCTCAAAAGGCGCTTCTTGCCCAAAGATTTCAAGCAAGACCATGTTGACGTGTGCAAGATCAACAAATCCCGAAGCCAAGACCCACAATGTAACCAAAAAAAAGATTGTGCTTTTTCATATTCCAAGTACCAACAATAAAACAACTACAATTATGACAAAGAAGACTATGATATGTGGATAGAAAGATGGTATAGGAGAGAAGCTTCACCAAAGAAAGCCATAGAAGTTGCTCAAGTAGAAGAAACAAAGTCAACAGAAATAGAACCAAAAGATTTGGATCTACCAAAGCTAGTGGTGTTGGCAAAGAAAGATGAGAACCTAGAAAGTTTGGATCTTTTGGAAATTGAAGCACCAATGACTATGAATACAAATCCAAAGTGCTTAGATCCTCTAGAGCAAGATGTGCTGCCTAAAAAGGAGATAGATCCAAGAAGTTCAGATCTACTAAAGTATGAGATATTACCAAACAAGGCAAAGGAAGAAATTTTGTTAGAAGAAACACAAGGTTTCATCCAAGACTTGAAGAATTCAAAGGCACTAAGCATGAATAGTGGTTTCCTTTGTGGATTTGTATTGTCAGATCATGAGAAGACGATGTGGCAACAACAATCACCAAGACTTTTCAATGCAATTGATGAAGGTGCTACTACAACATTCCATAACTTCAACTATTTGTTTGGATCATATTGTTGCTTAGGTTGTAGACTTCCATCCAAGCAGCATGGTAGTTTGCCATTTATTTGTGAACCAACACACTTGGGTAGGCCACCAGAGTTAAAGATTAATTTGTGTGCACAAACTTGGATTGCGGATTTATGAAGCAAAACCCAAAGCAACAATCAAGATTTGAGGACAAATCTTTGTCAAGAAGGGGAGATTGATGCGGATGCACTTAAGGCCCAATATTATGAGTTCCAATATCAAAGAATTAAAAGCCCACAACATAGTCCAGTGGGTCTAAGAAGGTCAAGATTGAAAAAGCAGCCCAAGAATATTTCATAGCATCTCTACAATCTTTAGGGTTTCCTTAGTAGTTGTTGAGTTCTTAATTTCTTAAGTTTAATTTATTGTTTGAGAATATTTTCTTTTATTTGGTTTTCCATGATTGTCTAGGTTCCTGATTTATCTAGGTTTCCATACTTGTTAAATTTTTAATTTGTTTAAAATTCTTTATTTGTCAGAATCCAGATTTGTTAAGACTTCCTTAATTATAGAGATTCTTGATTTGTTAGGATCCTTCTAGAATTAGGTTTAGCTGCATATTTAAAGGGAGCATTGTTTCAGTTGTAAGCAAAGTTGTTTTCCAGATAATAGAAACCCCAAAGTTGTGTGATCAACTTTTGCATCCTTTATCCAATTCTTGCCAGGGATTGGTGGTGGTTCTTGACTAGTGGCGTTGCCTTTACGTCTTGGAGCTGATTGGCATCTATCTTTTTATTTTTGTTATTCTTATTTTCGTTTTTCCTCCCTTCCTCCCTACCAAACACTCACTTTTCCTACAGAAAACCCAAAAACACCAAAAAAATGATTTTTTTTTACATATTTTCTTACCCCAAACTCGCTCAAGCCCACCATAATGTTCGCATCAATCTACTTGACAAAAAACAAAAAGACCTTGTAAACAAAACTTAAATTACAAATCACATGAATTCTGTCACATGCTAAAAGACCAAATTTGATGAGTGTTTCACAGGATTTCACTTTAGGATCGTAACATATGCAAATTGTTATTCACACAATCTTATAATTAATATCTAAGTTTACATGAGCAATGCTCCTAAATTTATATTAGTCCTGGAAAAGTATAATGCACAAAATTATTTCTCTTTCGATCAAATGATCCTTGGTTTAGTATAAATGTGAAAATTACTGCAACTTCTTCACCCACAAGATATTTCTTTCGATTGAAGTTTCTTCTTTAGTTTTTCCACCGAAAATTAGATCGATAGCTTAGTGAGAAGGCTATTGGTGAACGAACGACTGTAGGGTCCCGGGCTCGGCACAAGGACCACCTAATATCTCCGCGAAATGAACACCCACAACCTCTACTGAATTATTTGATTTAACCGCACCCAGATGTTATCGATTGCACAATTTCAAGGGGTATAAGAATCAAACACAAGGGACAAAACCAACGTCACACGTTGTTTAACTTCAGTCTTCGCAAACTACTCAGAACATAAAAAACAAAACAACTACATGCAATACGCGTTATGGAACTTAGACAGCAGATAATTGAGACGAGAATCCATCAGTCCATCTTCTGAGGAAAGCGTGGAAGATCGTATTCCCTGTCCCCTGAGTTCCCCTGGCACATTCGGGACACCGAAACCTTGCAAGCCGAAGGACTCATCTCGGCCCATTACTGACCATCAGTCACGATAAAACAACTTCAGCTCCTTGTATTGTTCTAGTTAGAAAGGTAAGGTCGCCGGAAAAACGAACGTCGGCGAAGGGAGGAACACCCAAATTAGGGTTTCTGTTTAATTGATTTAATCGGCTTCATTTACAATTGATCATGTACAGAATTTAAACCTAAATCGAATTCTATACAAAAGGAAACGTAATATTCACAATTAAAATCCGATTAACTCGGAAGAGATTCTTGCCGGATTTGGTGACAGGTGCCGGCTAGGGCTTCTGTCGAGGAGACGCACGACGGCCGAGTGCGATAGCGATGCTGACATGGCTAGGGTTGACGTGGCACTTCTCTCGACGTGGGTGCTAACGCGGCGGGTGAGGTGGAGGATGCTGACGTGGCAGCGCCGGCAGTGAGTGCTTTAACAGTTCTTCAATTGAAGTCTCGACTTGAACATGTTAATGTATTTTAAGATTTAGTATCCAAATCATTTGTTGGAAACGCGACCTATCACATGAACATGTCAAACCCAAATTGCTTTTGTTCGTGTTTCCTTCCTTTATTCATGTACACTTTGTGAGAATCTAATATTTACTACTCACACTTATCACTAATCTATTGCTTATCATTCTGTTATAATATAACCTTTAAAATCAAGAGATTTCATTAACTTTATCAAAAATAAAATAAAATAAAATAAAATAAAATATAGATGATGATAATACGATAATGGTTAATCAACTAGAAAGATCAAGAGAAGTACAATAAGGATATTAGGAAAAAGAATCATTAACTATCTTTCATCAAACGCCAATTCATGTACATGTGAAGTAAATGTTGTTGAAAGAGTAAACTATAATAGAGAAGTGGAATATCGTAGGCCATATCAAGCACTGGGGACCAATAAAGGCGACTCCTCAGAACAAAAAGAATGTGGAACTGTTTGTTGTCAGAGCAGCCCACCTTCTGGTCGTTTTAAGTGTAAAACGCAAAAAAGTGGAAAAAAGGAATATAAATGATGTCTGCCAGAAGTGGATCTCAAGCAAGGATCCACGATCACTTCCAGGCTACCGCGTCAATCTCATCTCTGGCTGACTTGTAGAGTTCAAGCCTCTTAGCTATGGTCGCTCTTCTTTCCATAAGCGCCGGGTCCTCATCCAACATCGCACCAAGCTGCTCCTTCTGTGCATAAACCAGATGCAAAATATTGAGTCCACAATTCCCTATTTTCTACTTTTTTGAGCTTCGAAGAAGGGAGACCCGCCCGTGGTGCAATCCTTCCAATGCATTAACCAACCCACTTGATTTACTCAGAAAAACTGAAACAAGTAGTTTTTGGGTAAAAGTGAAAATGCTACAATACTCTATCCACATTTTTTGTCACCCCTGTAGTCGAAATATCTAAAAACTCATTCAACTATGTCCTTATTTAAATCTCTTAATTCCCACAATCTCCAAGCAAAATGCAAGTCCCAGAGCCGCTGATTGTTTCACTATTCTAAGGCCAGATGCAATTACAGCCCAGTTTTCTTGATGAAACAAAATTCAAGGGTCAAGGAAACCTAGAAAGGCTAAAATGATTTTTTTTCTTAAGAAATTGGAATGAATATTTCTCAACAAGGTCTTAAAAGGAGGAGAAGCGGGAATAAGAACAGTAACTTGCTAAAAATCCATCTGCTCCTGTGAAATCATATGTGCAACATTCTTTTGGCCTATTTTGTTTGACGGTCTTAAAACATAAAAGCACAAGCAATATATATTAAGGTCAAACTGTTCATGTACAGTCTTCTCATTTCATTCCGCTAATAGTTGTTATTCATCTTTACATCCTAGTGTAAATGCTCATGAAAAAACATTCAAGGACAGGTAGTAAATTCAGATAGAATAAACTAGGGATTCGAAAACTTTACCTCTCTCCTCCCAACTAGAGTGTAAAAGTGGTTCAGCAGTGATCTCTTGGCCTCTCGAACTTGACAGTAAACCACAGCCTTCGGAATAGAAATCTTCAGTGTATCACAAACCATATTAATGTAAGCATTGACGTTTGAACCTATCAAATATGGACAATCATCAGCATTTACAGCTTGCATCCTTGAAACCAATTGCTTTAAGACCAACTTTACATAGAGATAATATAAGGGGTAAATAGCATACCGATCCTCCTGAAATGATTATCTGAGTAGCGGTCTGCATTTGGGCCTGGTTGGTTTGAGTTTTTCTCTGGCTCAAGATGAAGCTTCCTGAAAAACTCCACTGTCAGGTAGCTAGATTCCATATCCACCAGCCGCAAAACTGTTTTCCGACCTTCATCACGGAATCTTTCCAATGCTTCTGTTGCAGCAGCTGCTATATCAGATTGAAGCGTTGGGAATCGTTTTAGTTCCTGCATTTCCCATAGAATAGAATAGAGTCAAGTATAACACCTGTCCAAAGTTTTGGCAACCCAAACTAAGTGTTTGAGGCCAGTTGAAGACAAGGACATGCCTATGAGTGAAAATGACAAAAGTACAAAAACAATTCCAGTGCCTTTTGAAAGGCATAGAATGCACTTACTTAAACAAAACAGAAATCAGAAAGATGTTTATGAATGCCCGTTCAAGAACAAATAGATGATATGTATTCAGTTTTACCTTCAAAGACACAGAATTCTTTGGTTTATTCTTTACTCTACACTTTCCTCAGTGGGACTTTATGATATTTAAGAAATAGACCATACTACAGACGTGACAGGTCAAATATTAGCCTTACATAGAGAAGATAATATGTCAATATTAAGTGGATGGCTTATAAAGGTACTCAGAGATATTTAAGTTTTACGTTAGATCCTTATTAGGTGAAACTGAGCTACATAAGTAATTTTAAAGAACTCTAATTTTAACTTAATTAGGTCCCAAAAGACCCAGTAACAATATATGACACTAAAACATTACATAACATGAACCCTGACAAAGACATCAACGATTTAAGTCAGGGAGATTATGATGGTATAGAAAGGTAATCTTACATTGGGTAGTAGCTGAATTTCCCGGAGTGAATGGATGCAGTATAAAGGTACTCATGAGTGACAAATTACCACCTGACCATTCCACTTTTTAGTCCAAACCCATTTTGGTTTCTTATTTGGTGTGACTGAGATTTATGAGAAGTCTAGAATAGCTTAAGTAATCTTCTTGATGCAATGGCGTAGATGTAACAATTGTTACAATTAACATTTAGATTTAAACAATTGTTACCAAACCATATAGACTGTGACATCATGTGATGTGAAGTGGGCTTGATATTGAAACAATTATGAGACTTGATAAGCCCAATATTGAAAAAAGCAAATCAAAGAAAATAATTTTCATATTATCAAAATCATGTTTACCATTATTGTGGTTCACAACACCAACACCTCGACTGCACAACTGTCATTCCACCACCTTGACTCCAAATTTTCTATCATCATTGCCATATTATGAGTTCCAAAGAACACTTGCACAATAATTTGCAAGACAGCGGAGTGCTGTACATTGTGTGATAGGTGTTTTGTTGAAGAAAAAGTTCTTAACAATAGTATGACTCCTGGTACAAAAGTCACCTTTTATTACATTAAATAGGAGTAGGATCATACTATCACCAGTATGATAAGTTACTTTCTGTGATTAACTTCTCCATTTTATATGTTAGCTTAACCTAACAAGATATCATATTCAAAAGAAATAAAACCCACGGAGCTTTAAATGGCTCTCTCTTTCCCAAAATCAAGAACAAGAGTTTGTTCTTATCCATAAATTTGTAGCAAGAGATAGTAATATATATGTAGGTAAAAAATAGATTATGTAAAGATGAGGAGTTATTGAAAAGACATTATTATGAAAATATCAGTAATGATAAACAATGCCAAATTTTTGTTATACAGCACTTAACTTTTTATGTTTTCTTAATTGCCTCTATGTTAAACTGATACTTCTATAGAAGTGAAATTCCAACGTTTAGATATATCTTTTTCTATCTCTATGATTTAATCTTCCAACAGCATATATATGTATGTTTTCATTGACAGCAAGGGTATGACCCGCATAAAGAAATATCTTTCACAAAAAATTTGATGCACACAACACACGAATTTTCCATGATAGGGAAAACGAGAAAAGTAGCTCTATTTATAATGAAATCACACATAATCTTTGCCCATGAAAAAAAAAATCTAACAAAATATTATCAACCTTAAACAGAAATATGACCATAGTTTGCTATGGAAGCAGAAAAGATGTAGTTGGAAAACCAGCACAGAGAATAAAATAATCGCAATGATATAAAATCTATTAAACACTTGCAATTACTAACAAGACTTGCTTACTTCTGTTTCAGCTATCGACTTCCTCACTAGTTCTTTCAAAATGAAATGCACCTGACCAAGAAAAGAAGAAAAATGATCAATACTATGATTTTAAGTGAACTAAGAATTTTTCCCAATTGAAGATCAGTTTCTTTAAGCAAAACAAAAAATGACTAGTAGAAAATACAACGTTTTGACTATGAAACTGTAGTGCATCAATATCTTGTCCACTCAACTCGACCCTCTTTATAATCTTTCAATAAGTCACTAAATCCCAAATAATGTGTTTGATGTATTAACTTTAACTTCTCTAAATTATAGTACTTGAAGAAAAGAAGTTTAGTCCCAATTCAATACCATCTTGTCTTTTTCTTGTTTTCAGTTCTCTAATAGTTTTATCCATACATCACTCATTCAATAAAATGTCCCAACAAGCACCTAAATCCTTCCACAAAACCAACTTAAAAAAGACAGATCTTAATGTCAGCTTTCTCCCACACCAATGCTCTAAGAGTTGTAAGGCCCCAGCTTAACATATATCTTAAAAATTGAAGGAACAATATTTTGATCTCTTATATGGCAAACAAGCACCAATGACAAAGCCAAACGGGAAGGAGAAAAAACATAAATTTAAGAAAGCGATTTAAAAATCCTGGAAATGGATTCATAATTTGAAGATGTAAGTCGGTAATCCAAGCATACAGCAAATAGCAAAGATCCTCTTTCTCCTTCTCTCTCATTACGTGTGTCAAAGCATGTTCTCCAATTACAGCCATTTTTCTCTGCACACCCATCACATTTGCTCTTTGCTATTCAAATGTTAAAACAAACTCAAACAATAGGGGAAGGGGGAAAAAAATAGCAAAGCACGCCAGATGCGTGTCCCAACACGTTCAATAGGAGACAGTGAGTGCAAACACAAAATCATCAGCAGAAAATGAGGGGAAAACTACAATTTTAGCAGAACACAAAACTTAAAAATTTAAAATCCACGGTTAGAATATTTGAAAAGTAAAGAAGTTACAGCATCCACAGAGGCTTCAGCTGGGCCTTTAAAATAGCTGATAGATCCATCAATGAGTCTTCTGTATCCTTGTTCCGGAGCAATCAAATGTGGCTGATAACCATCAGCCTCAGAAACAATTTTCTGGACATTTTTTGTAGAGAGATGACGGTCAAAGGGAAGCTTCTTTAGAGCAGCTGGTAGCTGATGGTCAAAAACCCCATATATCCGATCTCCACCAGGCCGCCTAAAGTAACAAGTAATTCCTTATTATAAAAGTATTTACACATAAAGGAGACCCAAACAGGGAAAAAGAATTGCATTGCATAAATACACATAACATAAAACATGATACTTAAACAAGCAAAACTTCTGGACAGAAATGAAAACTGCACTATTATGAGTTATCTCATTGAACTCAAGACAGCCAGTATGTCACTGTTCACACCATCTAATCCTACAAGATGAGACTCTTCTATTGAACCATATGCCAGAAGAAACTATTTTCCATTAAAAACACAGTTTCACTTGCTTTGGCAAATGCTCTTCATCAAAGATAGCCAAAATTTGTTAAATAATTTTCTGTCATGATCAAGATTACATCCCTTCGCACCAATCTAATGTTGATTTTTTTTTTCTCTTTTCTTTTTTTAATATTACAATGCGTACACCTATCTCACACATACCTTGAGTCAAACCCCAAAACTTATAGTTGGAGTCCCTATTAGCTCACCACTAAGCTAGCTAACTAAGCAATACTAATCTAACATTGAGTTCAACATCTACAAAAGATATCACCCTAATCTAAATTATTTAAGAAGAATTAAAATAGCAAACAAACGACTATCTTCTTTCTAGTAATAAACCTACTATTCTCGACTATTTTAACACCATGAGTGAAAAATGTGCCCACAAACTATATGACAGACACGCATGTTGGTATAGTTCTTTTATGGTCTTTAGATTTAAGAGATTATCGTTCACAAAACTCTTTTCCATGTTACTGCATCGTATTCAATTGATTAAGGAGCAGTAAGCTAAAAAAACACAAACATAACCTAAGAATCAAGCCTAAGGTTTTGACTTGTAAAATAAGTGACGTGCATAAATATAAGAGGTAACAGCCAAAAGGGGAATCAAGAGACCAAAAGTAGAATAATGTGAGAAGGGCTTGAACCCTTGATTTTCCTTTTTGTTTTTTACTTTCTTTTTTCCTCTTTTCAATGTACTCTTGACGTCCATTGAAAGGGGTCTAAATGACCTATCATTTTTCCCACCAATTGTTGCAGCCTAAGTGCCATTGTGGAAAGTCTTGACAACATTTTTAGGATAACATTAATTCCCAAGATCAGCAGTCCAATGGTTGCTCCAATAAAGTCTCTGGACTCTAAATAATTAATTGATTTTCCTGTGATTTTTGCAGTTACTAGCAGGCCAATGTACTCCGAGGGGTTTCCCTTTCTCCCCCTATACAAAAGCAAGGCATAAGAGGAACTGGTGTTATACAAAATTCCCCCACTAAAGTTACTAAGAAGGATTTAAATCGACATTGGAATCAGCAAAGAGCTAGGAGCTCTAAAACTGAGAAGTCACCTGATCCAATTAATTATTTTGGCTAAATATTGGACAGACAGGCAGTTCGGCCTTAAAACGTTGGACACATTTGCTGTTTGTGTAATGGACTCCGTAGTATGTATTGGTTCTCCACATTCAGAAAGACAAACAATGGATCACGTAAGATTTTTTCAATCACATCGAGTTCATAATCTTGTAGTTTCAGTCAAATCAAGCAACAATTTTCACGAGAACATAGGAAAGAAATCTTTGCTCCAAACTGATACAGATTCTGAGAATTATAATCATGTAATTTACCCCCCATCCAGGTGTTCCTTAAACACACGGTCAAATGCCCGGCACAATTCTAAAATAGTATACAGCTGAGCCTGCAGAGACAGATAACAGATTAAAGGTCAGAACAAAAAAAAATTCTAATTTCTGTATGGCAAAAGTAATTTAAGGTCCAATTTTTACCCCTGAATCTACTGCAATAGGTCTTCCAATACGGTCCAACTCTGCATTAAGCTCATCAATGGCTCTATTTATTAAAGAAATGATACTTGGTATCCGCTGCCTGATAACAGTCTCGAGATGCTGACAAGAACAAAGATGAAAAGAGGAGGGGAAAAATGAAAGTCATTTCCTGTTAGAAAGGCTAGATATTTAAATGCTATAAGCCACGGATCAAAGGAAATAACTTGAAGGACAAATGGCTGAAAAAGACCTGAGATAAAAGTTTGGCAAGATACTCTGAGCCCATTTTGTGTGATAGGTGTCCATATTCAGGGCTTGATTCAAAATATTCATGCTCCTTTCGACGTGCAGCAATCATGTCAACATTTCTGTTGATTTCAGCTTGTGATCGGTTCACAATTCCAACCCAGGGATGTTGCAGCCTGTATGACCTTCCCTCAAGAACCTTAAACCATTGTATAAAGTGACTATCATATTTTAGAACAGCCAGATTTAACAGGGTCCTCAAGAGACAGAACCGGTAGGACAGTGAAAATTGGAAAGACAGAACAATGAAAAAGGAAAAATTCGGCAGAGAAGGCCAGATGCAAAAAGTAACCATATATGAAGCTTGAGTCTTCGCACTTAAAATTTAATATATGTGGTCTAATTAATGAACGAAGTATCATTGAGTACATACATCCAAAGCATTTGTGCCTTTATCCATCAGATCAAGCTTTGTGAGTACACCAAATGTTCTTTCACCTGAAAAACAAAAAATAGCAGAAAATAATTTCTTTGGGTCCTGATTGCTAAATGCAAAGAAGCTCCAGCCCCATAGTTATGAAGCCTACTTCCCAATACCTGAAGGATCAACTTCCCTAGCAAGTTTTATGGCATCGGAAGTGGCAATATCTTGATTTGCTGGAGAAATAGCCAATATAATGCAGTTGGGCTACAAAATCAGAAAGTCTGTTAGATGAATTAAGCATATGTAGAAGATTGAACACAAAGAAATAATCTACTTTGTCAACAGTTTCCAAGATTCTGAACCCTCCAAATTAGAAATATGCTAGCTAGTAGATATATTTCTAAGTCCAAGCTCTTAACTGAAAGTAACCACCACAACATGAATTACATCACCAGCTAAGAAGAGAAAATTGAAGCATAAATTCCCATTCTTCAGGTCTGTAGTAAGAATCGAATCAGTAGTCCCACCATTTCATTTCATATGCCAAGCTAGCTCCACCATGCCACAATAATTTTGAAAAAGAGGAAGACAGCTTAAAAGATTTAAGAACTTAACTTAAGAGTTATCACTGCAAACCCAAGACTCAAATAGTTATCCTCAACCTTTGTATCTAGATACATCAATGGAAATAATTTAGAAACTTCCATTTCACTATATATTATGTTGCATCCCCAATTAAATGATTAAAGTTATTATATTAAATCAGTTTAATCTTTTGGGATGATCAGTAACTTAGTATATAACATACCAGAGATATTAGATGCAAACACTATCTTGATAAATCACCACTATTTTTAGTCAAATAATCCGAATCTTGGACTTATTGGGAGGAAATTTAAACTCATATGTACATGAAATTGTCAAAATATTAAACAAATAATTAAATTGGTCTTTTGTTTTCGTTTTAAGCTTTTGAAATGATTGAGGTTTAATGTATTGTCGCAAGTGCATAGACATAATTGAAAGGCCTCAACAAAGGGCTCATATACCATAGAGAAATAAAAGGTGGGACCCTCTCATAAAAAGATATAGGAAGGATTTATTCTCTGAAACATAGAGAGGCAGGTTACTAGAATTGATGTGACATAGTTAGGTCCACAAAGATCAACTTAAAAATAGTTAACTGTTAGGCAGACCCTGGTGGCTGCTTAAGAAGCCATCTTAAAAGAAGTACAATGAAGAAAGACCTCTCTGTCAGGATTATAAAAACCTAGTGATACCCTGCAATCCCTTCCAAAAACTTCATGCACTAGATTTCCTTATAACGTATTAACAATAAATCTACCAAGCATCCTTATTTTCAGAATTGCAAGAAAATAAAGAATGGATTCTTTGTGATGCCCCATAAATTTATAAAGAAACCAAAGGACCTCTACCTGCGCAGTTTCTAAAGAATATCCTAAAATCATAATACAAGAACATAACCTTCCAAAAGAACTAAATACTTCTATGGAACTATCTTTAGACTTACAGTTTCATTTCTCACAACACTACTCCAACAAAGCTCTCAGTAATCCAACATTTTATGTATCTCTCTAAGATGGCCCTTTCAACTGCGAATGTGCTGAGATCCTTTCCAAATTAAAATACCAACCATTATGAAAGGATCACTGTCTATTAAATGGTCAAGAACTTCATGTATGAAAATTGATACGATCATTTGCCAAAGAGAATGCTGAAACATAATCTTATAAGAGGAAATTTTTATCCAAATAAGTTAAGTTGATTATAAAAACTGTTAAGACTAAAGGGTTGTTATTGAAAAATCTAATGACCTATTAAAGGGATGGGTGTTACATTAGAATTACAAGGGGATGTTTCGTTGCTAGAAAATGTTTTCTATAAGGGTGTACACAATAAAGTAATACTTGATTTGCATGGAGATGTATCTTTTGATAGATAATAATTAGTTGCTGTTTAATTCATGAAGAATAAGACTATCACAAATTTTACCTCGTGGGACTTGAAATGCAGATGTTGAAAGGTAAATGAAGGTTGCCTCTCAGCTTCTAAGAGATTATTACTAGTGTAACACCCAAGGAAGATATCTATTTCGCATCGAATCATCTCATTAGTTGGAATTCACAGTTCTTAACAAATGATAATTGTGTAGAAGTTGACTGCTTTACTTAATAACCGAGTGCATTGTGATCGGCGGATACCCATTCCCTTGGAATTGTACAGATATATTGCTGGTATTCATCAAATTTGGAGGAGATTGGTTGTGGCATTCATCCAAAGCAACAAGTTTGCTTAAAAAGATTCACCTTTTTTTTTTTTTGGGTCCATTTTAAGGAATCAAGTAAACATATTCTTTTATGATATAAACCATTTCAAAACAACATTGGATGTCTTTCTAGCTTGACCCTTGAAGGGGATGATTGGTTGGAATAATTTACTTTACTCGCCCACTCTTCTTTGAGATTCTGCTGAGAATTGCTATTCTTTTCCTTAGAAGATATTTTAGTCAAGCCAATATAAAGCACCCTCACCTTCTCAACATATGAACGAACCATGTTTTCTATGTCTTCAACAATAGTCTCCGGCTGTCCCTCTGCGAAGGCAAAATTTTATCATTGCCATATCCAGATGTGCAGATTCAATACTCTTCCCAAAGAAAAAAGATAGAAACTACCTATGGTAACCTTAGGAAACCCAAAAACTATAATTTGCAATTACCTACAGCAACCTTCGTCAATCCAGGAAGATCTACCAAGGTCAAGTTGACAACTGCCAGAACAAAACCATGCACTTGATCATTACAAAATCAATAAAGAAATGAATAAATAGGAGAACTAGACTTTATAAAATGAAAAAAAAAAAAAGAGCTTATCTAAGTAATAAGCAAATAATCTTCACAACTCAAGAGCCGTTAGAATGTAAATCCTTCAATAATAAATAAGGGTACTACAACAAATAAAACTACACAAAGGAGGACAATATTCAGTTTACAAGTATGAAGATGAGACCTCAGCTGAAAGCAACCTACCTAGTGAAAAAAACTAACAAAAACCATTAAAGGTGGGCAGGTGGGAGTACATCTCTCACATAATGACCACAACCACTCACCATTTGTTGTTTTTTCTATGTAGTTAACTGTCCAATAGAAAACTCCTAACTGAAAAAATTCCTTTTTCTTTGAAGTAAAAATGCAAATCAGGGGGCAAGCCAACACAAATAAAAACAAACACTGGTGAGTGGATGAATAAGGATTATATCAAGAGCACAATAAATCATTTGCATAACTAGTTACCATTTATCTAAACAAATAACTAAGCACAAACCATTCGGAGAATATATGCTCAGGTGAATTGGAATATTTGAAATTTGTTTTGACTTCCCAGTAATACGATCTGTTTCATCTTGGATCTCCTTCCGCACAGCACCTGGATAAGTGAAAAATAAAATAAAATTACTTGTTATTGGGTGTTTTAGAGCATCACAAAGTGAATCGTTCATTGATAATAGGCCTTATTAAAGTTCAAACTTCTTATCCGTAAGAAACAAGAAATAATACTAAGCATATCACTGACCCATAATGTGGATTAGAAATTAGTTTAGGAGAGAAGAATATTGTTGATGATTTTACATAGCTTGTCATCCCTTTCTAACATTTGGTGCCCCTAGGATACTAAGCAAGAAAGAGATGCAAGCATTGCATACACCACAAGACACAGCAACCAACAAAATAGATTCATAAATAATTAAAAATGTCAACCAAATCAAAACTGTTGCGCTGATGCCCTAAATCTACTTCTAGTTAGCAATCTACTTTGACCAAGAGTTTCTGTAGCGCCTGACTGCTGTGTACCTTTAGTAGCTACTTGAGTCCGTTGGATAACTTATAATGACATAAATTGATACCCAAGACATAGAGAAAGCTCTCTGATTGTTCTTATCTTTGTGAATGATACAAAAAAATGAGTTTCTTGGATGTATTCCTCATATATCCCCATGTGAACTTGGTTGTGGTACTAGTAATATACCGTGTGGCATATGTGTTGATACCTGCTACACTGCCTACAACTGCTAAACAACTCAAGCCCTTGAGGGGCCACCTGAACATATCCTAGTTACTACTGGGGCTACCAGAACTCCACACCAATTGTGGCCTTTAAATGCATTTAAAATTAGAAAATTTAAAGGTTAATGGAGCGGAAGAACATTCTAGTGTTTTATTCAGGACAATCACTAAATTATTAAAAATTCAAGACCTAACATGCATACATAGTAACTGAAGGAGCCTATATGACATTGATGAAAGAATGTTTTGGTTTTTTTTTGTGGGCCGAGGTTGTCACTAGTGACATTGATGGAAGAACCTATAATACTGTTTGCAGGAGTCCATTGTAGCCTATATGCCAACAATGCATATACCCAGAACAGTATGTTTTCTAAAGTGAGCCAAGGAATACATCAACTCATTGCTTTACCCTTTGGCAGGGTTAAGCTGCAAGGCAAGGGAACGAGAACCTGTGGATGAAGAATATGACCATGGGTAGTATTTGGTGACCCTTTCCTAAGAATTTTAATGGAGTTAAATGTAAAAATCTGATTATTTCCATGAAACAAAGTATTTGGAACTAAAATTATATCATTTCAAGTATAAGAAGAAAGAAACAAGACCATCAGAGGTAATGACCATACTATCTCCAGCCAATTTTTCTGTGGCAGCTGTAATTGCAGCATTTCATATGATTTACATCAAGAGAAGCCTCAAAACAGCCAATCTCATCTTCAAACTGTCTTCCTCATCTCAAGACAAAACAGTTCCCAACAACTTGGTGATACAAGCAATTCATAACACCATTGCACCAAAAAATTCTTTAATATGGATTGAATTTTTAACAATGGTACATAATCTTTTCCAGCAAGTGACACTAATTCGGAGAGGTACATACAAAACAGTTTAACATAAAATTAGCGCTTCAATGGCAAAAGTTACAATCCAGGAGAAAATTTGCTGTTCTTACAGAAAGATAACTTACCAAAATCCGTAAACCTTTTCTTTGGGGCGTGGAGAAACTCTGCATATTCAGTCCTTCCCCCTTCCGTCTTATGAAGTTGCAAAACCAACGGCCTTCGTGTAACAATACCTTAAAATGAAAGAACGACAATCAACATCAAAACATTCTATGGAAGTTCAAAGCGAAAAGCACGATATCTCAGGCATAAACCTAAAAACCAATAACGTTACCATGGTGTCCAACATGAATTGAAACAGAACAGAAGAGACCAAGGTCGCTAAAGTAATGATGCGCAGTTGGCCTCTTTTTAGAAATGTATCAACAGAAAACGAACTGAACATCAAAAGCTCCAATTTCTTGGTAACAAAGCACTATGAATAACTAGATCCAACGCCAAAAATCAAGAAAGCAATGGAAACAATGACAAATAAGATGGATAAGAAGAAAGATCAGCCCCACAAAAATTGAAGAACTTACCGGATCCACGAGGCAGGAAATCCCTTCCAACAACGCTTTCCAGTACTGACGATTTCCCGGAGCTCTGATATCCAACAAAAAGACAAGCATTGTGAAACCAAAAAGGAAAATTGGTGATCTAGCCAACGCGAAAAGAAGAAAGGACGTGAAATGCTGGAAACCTGGCCTCCTACGACGGCGACCGAGGGAAGAGCTTCCCAAAGCGACATTCCCTCGCCTCCGTGATCACCTAAGACGGTGCAAGCTCTCTGGATGCGGTTGACGAGGCCAATCAAGCTCTCCATTGTCGCCATCGCTGGATTGAAGCGATCCTAGATCTAAGAAGCGTAAGGAGAACCTCTGATAGGATTTGAGTTGAGAGATGAGGATGATTTGGATACCAAAATAGAATGCTGGATCGTGAATGAGGGTTTGAAGTTAATCACAGAATCAGAAATGAGTTAGGTGCAGAATATGAATTTTAGAGAGAGAAACAGAAAACGGTTTCGTCAGTGATGGTTGTTCGCTTATAATAATAAATAGTATTATTTGCCCAGTGACCTTTATATTGGACTTTTCTCTTTGTCTTTTTTTTTTTTATTTCTTATTTTCTTTTAGTATTTTCCGCTTCTCTTTTCCATTTTCGAAAGCCTTGTGGAGAAGGGAGAGCAAGTTCTCTAAAGGCTTTCTTTCATTATTGGTTGCGAATGCTTAAGAAGAAATAAGGCAAAATGCAAGGCAGATAATATAAATGGAACGTCTCATTATCTTCCACTTTTCATCTCTTTCCACACACCCCCAACAACAACCCCCCCCCCCACGATTTCGCTAGCCATTTGCAGACATCTTAGAAACGGGGACTCATCTTTTTTCAACCTTTGCAGGGTCGAACGCCATTGTCCTGGTGGGCAGATGGAGCCAGACGAAACAGATATCCCAACAGCTTAAATGTGTCGCTCCAGGTGAACTTCAGGGAACTGTCAGCCAGTTCACGCATTTTCGTAATGTTCCACCCGTCCCTGCCTAATCCAGTTTTACTTCAATGCCTGGCACCGTTTGCTTTTCTTTTATCTTTTTATAAGGTCACAAGTTAAACCTCTGATCCTAGATCACGAAGGCTAGAGCAGAAGCCTCGGAGCAAACTTGGAACACAATCGGAAGAATCAGAACCGCAGTACACCGGAGCAGGTTCAACTTGATGTCAATCAGTACCGGGTCGACTTCTCTTACCTGGTAAGACTAATTTTTGTCATATGGTTTTTGGGTGGAGGGGCACTTATTGTTCTTCATGCCGAAGCCACTTATTAGCCAGCCACATGCTTTTTAGCCAGCTGTTAACGTAATTCAAATAAAGCAAAAGCGAAATTAAGAAGTGCCACTTGTCCCGCAATAACTCCACGATAGATTTATATAACCAACGAGATACTATAGATGAATAACACAAACATAGAAGATCTGATATTGATCTGATTCCAAAAATATTAACAAACATGAACCAACGACAACACACTAGACAATACAAAGATAACTGCAAAATGAGAGTGGAAGGAACAAATAAAAGCCAATAATAAGCTACCTATACAACCACACACGACTGGCCACTCAAAGAGAACCTGACAAAAGTTAGCCCAAAGTCAATTATCTTTCCTTTTAATTTCTATGGAGCCCTAAGCAGAGGAATTACAGTCTACGTCAGAAGCATACCGATTTCTTCCTCAGATTCTGTTTTCTTTTTGGAATTCTCCGCCAATTTCAATGAATGTCACGACGTCGGCATGCCAGTTACATATAGTCAATCACGAAAGGGAAAATTTAAAACTTAAAATAGAAATGGAAAAGAAGAACAAGGCCTATGCAGATTTACTGCAGCTGCATCAACAATTCCTGTCATTGGGTACTGCGTGTTAACCCACCTCGAGCCACGTTTCTGCAAAAGTCCAGGGACTCTTCAACTTTAATAAGTAAGGCAGAAAATAATGATCAGAAAAACTTCATGCTTGGTTAGAAACGACAAAAAGGTCTGTGTGTTCCTGAACAAAGTGGCTGTCTCCTATGTGTGAGCCTTGGGCGAATCACAACCGTCAAAACAAATATTTTGAAAATATTTAAATTAAGAGGAGCCACTTCTCAATAATCCATGCTCCAAATGGAAAAATATTTTACTAGCACAAATAGTTTCATGTGTACAATACAAGCCGTGCATACAAAACATATTTACAGATAATAATAAGAAGAGAGTTATCAAGAACAAACAATAACTCTGTCCCAACTCATTCAATATTTTCTTCCTTCCTTACATAATCAAGTTTAGAACCATATCTTCACTAGGCCTTTTGGTTTTTCACATGTATGTCGAAATTACAGACTTCTGTCATTATCATTTTGCCCAATATTAATTAACGCAAAAGGTTCTCAGTATAGAATGCTATCAGTCCTCCTATCCATCACCCATGCATGCCACATATGATTATGACTGCCACATAGCCAAGTCAGTATTTTCAATTTACGAGTTATGGAAGGGATGAACAAACGTTTTACTTGTTCAGTGCAGAAATTGAAACTTTATATCTTTCAAGGACTAAAATAGAACGTAGGCTTGGTTTCAATGATCAATTAAATAGGACCAATTAGTATCGAAGGTCATTGAGAACATAAATGAAAAGCTTCAAAACTAGCCACTGCTCTGCATCATCACCCCTTTGTGCGACTTAGAAGTGAGGAATCATATGCATACCCAATGAAGTGTAATCAAGTAGCCACAAGTTTTAGGACAATTATCCAGAGATTGTAAAGTTTAGTACTAGATGGAATACCGAGCAATTTCCTTGAATCAGTTACTATTATGGCTATCCAAAAAATCAGTGATAGAGAGATAGATAGATACAGATATATATAGCGAGAGAGAGAGAGAGAGAGAGAGAGAGAGAGAGAGAGAGAGACAGACAGACAGACAGACAGACAGAGACAGACAGAGACAGACAGAGACAGACAGATATAGATAGAGGGAGAGAGAAAGAGAACACTCAGCGGTGGCAGAAGGATGAATGGGAAGCCAGAAAACTCAGGGATAAAACGTTGCTAGCCCTAAGAACTCTTTAATTAAAGCTCAATTAGAAAGGTTGACTATATTTCACTTTCCACCCCAGAAAATAGCTCTGTGAGACGCTCAAGTTTTACCTATTCTATTCTTGACAATACTCTTGTTGCACAATTTACATACCAAGTTTATTCTTGATTCATTTAACATAAATAATACATGGTTACATAATGGAGGGTATACTTTTAGTCGCATAAAGAAGAGAGCACCAAACATGAACGTGCCTCTGCATCTTACAGAGAATCTAAAGAAACAAAAAGAAAGCACCGGTCTAGCCTGCAATTTAGCTGAAAAAATTTGAGTTAATATTGGGCATGACAAGTCAACATGTTGAATGGCTTATGATACTTTTCAGTTCAAATATAGACATATGAAGGAAAGGTATATCTATCTAGTAAATTCTTAAAATTACCTCAACCAGAGATTAAAATCAAAGAAAGAAAGATGAATTTCGAATCTTCAGAGCAGAAAACCCCAAAATCAACACGCATAATTGACATGGGCAGTTAGAGATTAACCATGCGAGTCACATACTGACTACTAACCCCGCAATCAAGGAACAAGAACACATGCAGAAGGCAAGGCATTGATTGACTCATGCTTACTAATTTAGCACAAGGCATGACCTTGAGGTGAAAGATATTAAGTACCTTGAAGGAAGCAGCTGAGCACTGGTGACAGGAGCCTTTGTATTACCAAACCTCTTGGACCTATTCTCATGTTCTTTCTCTACACGCATGGCAGCTACCTCCTTTTCCATGGCAGCCACTTCTCTTCTCATTTTCTTAGCTTCAACTTCCATTGCCTTGGTCAATGTCTCTACCTTCTTTGCTAACATCTGAAAGGGACCAATCAAAACTGACTGTTAACGACAGGTGGCATTATACAGTCATAAATGCAATTAGGAGAAGAAATCAACCTCAATAGCATCATCCTTATCCTTCAGGCTTTGATCTTTCTCATGGCCAGCTTTCCTCAAAGCTACCACCTCTTTTTGCAGTAAATCATACAAAACCCCTGGGACACTATCCTCTGTATCCACTGCTTGGAACTCACTTGGCTTATCATCTGAACCTCCTTTCCAGTTGTCATTCGCCTCACCTTCCTTTGTTCCCTCACAAGATTGGTTGAACGTATAACTGGGGCTAGTTCCATTTAACAGAATCTTACCCCTATCCACAGACCTGGTTCCACCATCAAATGATTTTGAAGTGCCTTTAGCATGCTTCAATACTGCACTGGTGCTAGAAGACAAGGAAGAAGATCGAAATTGGGATGTTGGTGCTCTCTTGGACAAAAACCCATTGGAGGTTAGTCTTGAAATGTTATCAGCTCCACCCAGAGACTGACGACGAGAAGATCCATTGCTTACACTTCGTCCCTCTGGTGTACTGCGAGTGTTACTACTAGAAGTCCCTCTCAAACTCTCCTCCAGAACTTTCAGTCGTAATTGATATTTTTCCTGAAAAGAAAACTTTATACTGTCACCAACAGAGAAAACATATGGCACTATTAGCTTTACAACTTGACCCATGAAACTTGATTACTTTCAACTGGGCTTCAGACTTTGAAGTTCGCTCAGCTATAGCAAGCTTGTCCCGGAGTTGCTGCATTTCTCCCTGCCAACCACATATTTGTCAATATTTCACAATTGGAAAATATGAAAAAGCTGAACAAGAAAGACTTTCTTGAAAGAAACTAAATAAGAACTCAGATCTAAGTATCAGAGCACAAAAAAATATAAGTGAATAATTACCTGCAAAAATCTTCGTTCTTCAAGCCATTGCTTTACAGGCATCACCTTGTCATTAGAATCCTTCCACTCATTTGCAACCACTACAGCCACTCTGTTTGCAGTTACCTTTGCACGGGCAAGCTCCCGGTCAAGAGTTTTCCTTTCCTCCTGTGGAACAAAAATCAGACTCATCACTTCAGCAAATGGCTCACACTAGAGGAAAATTAGAGGTAATATAAGCTACTTCCAATACTGTGCATTCAAACATGTCAAGCACATTACGTTCATCTCCTGAACTTTCCGCTGATAATCCCTCACAGCATTTGCAGCTGCACCACCAGCAAGAACAGCCTCTTCCAACTCCCGTACAGTTTGAGTAAGCTTTTCAACCTCTGCAACCTTTTGTCTGTGCATTTTGTCCAAAATTTTGTTTTCTTCCTATAACACACAAGCAGTGCACATAAACCGATAATGATATCCCAACATCTAAATCACTTGTGCATAGAATAAGGTGCAAGATATGTTTACCTGGCATATCTCTATCTGCTTCATCAACTCCTGATTTTTATTTTGGAGGTCATCCACCAAAGAGGCCTTTGCCAAGGCAACCTGGACAGTCCTCTCAGCTTCAAGTAATGCAGCTTCTTTTGATTTCGTTAGACGATCTAACGCTTTGTTATCATCTTGAAGCTTGGCAATCTGCAAGGGAGTGAGAAATAAATCACAGAATAAACAAACAATCACTACAGTAGATCCTTTTGTCCTTTTATCCTTTTATCCTTTTATCCCTTTACCATTACAGCATGATAAAAAAAAGAGCAGAAGGTAGAAAAATTTCACAGTTCATCAGGCAGCAAATGAAAGAACACCATCATATTTTTAAAGCACAGTATATACCTCCTGCTTAGCAAGCTTGAGCTCAGCCTCCAGTGGTGCAAGAATGGCTTCAATTGGAGGCATGTCATCATCCTTCTGTGCAGCATGAACCCTTCGAAGAGTAGCTTCAGCAGCAAATTGTGCTGCCATGGATGCCTTCTTCTCATCATTAATCTTCTTTATTTCAAGATTCTGCAAAACATTTTTTAAGAATAAATGGACAATTGCAACAACAAGACTTAAAAGTCAAAACAGACACTGGAAGTCTTTGAACAATACTTTGCTTTCTAGAAGAGACTCTGTCAACTTCAGCTTCTCCTCAACCTTTGAAAGTTCGTCAGTGAGCTACAATATGACCAAAATAAGTGGAGAAACCAAGTAAGTGTCCATTTTCAACCAAAAAAATAGCTTAAAAACATTAACTAAAAGAACGCAATGAAAGAAATAATCCACGATCAAACAAATCACATTTTTCAAACACTAAGAAAGAGACCCAAAAAACAATAAAATAGAATACTAGGCATACTCTGGAAGAGGCAAAATGCAATGCAAGCCAGAATTTTCTCAGACAACCAAAAAGAAATCCAGATGTCAAAACAGAAACAAAGGACACACACGCTTTATTTCAATCAAGAAAAATGGTACTAAATTAAACCTACCTGACTTCTATTACATGTGGAACCACCAATTAAAACATTCAATATAAGTTGCAGAAATAAAATTATTGACATCTTATGGAGACAAAAAAAAAAAAAGTCTCAACCCAATAAAACAACTTATATTAGGATATGTGACAGAAAAATATTCCTGAGTGAAAAGAAACTTCCTCTAAGTAAACAAATTTCTATCTTCAACAACGAGTTGCATGTCATAGGCAGAAAAGGAGAATGGCAAAACTTCAATGATAAACAACAACGTCTATATCAGCTGCTATCCTAACCTCGTAACTGCATGCACTACATTAACAGACAATATTTCAAGGCATCAACGGAGAAACTTCAACCTCCACTCACTAAAAACAGTACAAGAGAAGTAAATGAATAAACTTCCACCAACTCTTTCAACAATTAAACGCAAATTAACATGTGGACATTAGAAGCAAAGTTAGAAGGGAAGCTAAATCACAAACAACAGAAATAAACTCAAATGAACAACAAGACCAGCAATTTCTTCTTGTATAAATAAATTAAAATATGTATCCTGATTCACAGCAATAACTTGTCTAGAGCATGAGAAATTTAAACAAATTTAAATGATATGTTATGCTGTTAGATTATACAGTTTGCAATGACATTATACCAAAAGCAAAAGCATAATGAGCTACATAAAACCAGTACTGTAGATGTAAAAAGGAATCCATTTTCTTACAATTTTGAAATAACTAACCAGAACAGAGAAGCTAATCAAACAAAAATTTGCCATTCTCCATGGACTTCAAATCCCTATTGTTAGTGTTTGCTATCGTTAAGGACTTGAATAATTTGAAAATAAATTAATATATATCTAAATATGCGCATATCTAATCTATCAATCAAAACTCCAAATAAAAAGAAGCGCACCAAAATAACATTTACGAGAAATTAAGAAAACTAGAAATAACCTCTTCAACGGCCTTTTCTCTAAGCCGTTCAGATAACCTCAAGGCCTTGATCTCCGCCTGGGCCTCTCCTAACTCACGGTCCTTATCTGCACAAACACAAACACAAAAACCAAGAAAGGAGAATCAACACACAGCTCGTCCAAATCAGCCGAAGTGCACCGGATCGAGCCGCATTCCGCACCTCGGACTTCGTTCTCGAGCCGATTGAGCTCGACCTTGACTGGATCCGACCCGTGCAGCAGGTTTATGAACTCGTCGGCGTCCAGGCTCGGCCTCACCGAAGCCCTCCTGCGCGAGGAGCTCTTTCCCTCCTTGAACGATCCGGACACTGTCAGGGGTGCCGGAGGTGTCGGAGTAGCAGCCGGCTCCGTACTGCCATTGCTAGTCTCCGTCGCCGTCGTCGCCGGACGTAGCGCTCCTCCTTCTTCGGATAACTCCGCCATAGCTGATCTGACCGATTCTACTACCTACGAATCTCACATCCAAATGCCCCTCGCTCTCAGGATCCAGAAGCTAGGGTTTCGAATCAGATTGTATATAGATATATATATATATTATGTGATACAGATATACAGGTATACAGATAGAGAGAACGAAAGAGAGAGAAAGTGTGGACTTCAAAATGGTGGAACAGTGTGTGTGCGTCTCTGGGAGGGAGAGGGGGAGAGAGAAAGAGCGAGGTACTTTTTGTGTGTTTCTCTCTCTAAAGGGATTGTGATGTAAATCTGATTGTACCTCTGCTAAGTGTTTCTCTCTCCAACAGAGTGTTAGTAGTGTGAGAGAGAGAGGGAGAGAGAGAGCGAGGGAGAGAGCGAGCGAGCTTTTCTTTTCTATTAAAAAAAAAAAAGTGAAATTGGCAGGGACGCTTAGCGGTTAAGCAGAGAGGAGAGCGCTTCAGTGATCAATGGGCAGTTGGGTCTGCTTAATACAAACCAGGACTGTTCTTTTCTTTATTTTTCTATTAAAAAAAAAAAGTGAAATTGGCAGGGACGCTTAGCGGTTAAGCAGAGAGGAGAGCGCTTCAGTGACCAATGGGCAGTTGGGTCTGCTTAATACAAACCAGGACTGTTCTTTTCTTTATTCATCGTTTCTCTTATAGAGAAACATTGGATTTGGCAGGTACACTTTGCTGCTAAGCTGTTATGCGCGTTACTCAGACTTCGCTCTGAGACCTAGTAGACTCCGGTAGTTGTTCTCTTTCTTTCAGACGCTAGTACCGCTTTGGAGTTTCTAAATTTACAAAAAAAATACGCAAATGTCCCCCTTTTTTAACTTTTCTTCAAAAATCCTCACTTGTCCCAGTTCTTTTCAAAAAAGAAAAAGAAAATTAAGAAAAGCTTATAACTATATTGTGACTCTACCGTACATTTTTTCCCCGCCACCGTCTCAACTGGTACGGGGGGCCCTTAATTGGAGCTAAAGATCCACCCCTTTTTTTCGTTTTTGTCCTTTTCGCCTTTTGCAGGGATAATAAGTGGTTTTTTCCGAACTATTTATTTGATAAAATTAAAATCATAGGATGACATTTTATATTTATGTAGATTATATAAAATAAATACACACCCACACATATACTTGATGTTAAACTTACTATTTTTTAATCCAAAACAGCACTTATTTCTAATTAAGTCAAATGTTTGTCGATCATATTTCTATTATTCTCATCAGTTTTCACTCAACGGTTTTGAATACGTATTCAATCAGACCTTGTTGTTAGCGATCCTTTCCCAAATAATCACATTCTGGGCATTTTTTAGACTTTTTCAACAGGAATAAATGGGGCAGATTTCTCATCGCGCCATGTGACATGGAGAAGAAGCACCATCTATGCACCCCACGTTCTCTCATCAGTTCGTCGTGTGTCCAAATACATTAACTAACGTCCAGCACTAGCACATTCCCCAGTCACGGCTTCTGAGGCTCATTCTATCTCCACCACCAACTCGGGAAGAAGGCTAGGCCAAGACTTTTGGGTAAAAGCTACTTGCACGATATATATTATTCGGTAATTTCTCCGATTATTGCTTCACCAAACACTCTTTTCTGTTGACAGTTCCTGTTGATAAGTGTTTTTTTTTTTTGGTTCTAAATTAGGCATCAAGTGTATGCATGACTATGTGAATTATATTTTTTTTAAAAAAAAAAGAATACTTTTTCCTGCATTGTTTTAGTTGTAATACTTGTGTATACATTCTTAGGAATAGAAAGGTACTACTGCATGTCATATCCAAAAGTGTGTTTTTATCGTCGAAACAGGTAAGATTAGTGGGAATACACTATGCAAGAGATTCTTACTAGTCAATATAATATGTTCCTTTCAAAATGATCTGGGAGAAAAGGACAACTCAAAACATGATCCAAAAGCAATTGTGATTACCGAAATTGAATCTTCTGAAACCCTTAAATACTCATCTCTATTGGACCGTGTAGACGTAAACTCAAAACTAATCATTGCATGTACTCTTCTAGTTTCATCGACGGTGATTCCATAATCTTTTTACTCTCCTCTATCTTTGGTTATCCGTATGGCTCCCGTTGGTTACAGGAATACAATCGTTGGAGTACTCTGGAACTAATCATTTCTCGAAAATCGCTTTCATCACGAGACTTTGTCATGAACGGCACAAGAAGAAGCCCGTCCGTGGGGCAAACGTATTCCACTTCCCTAGTTCTGCCAGAAATGTACATCCCCATTTTTAACCTGGAGCCTTCTTTTTTGGCAAATGATGAGACAAGTCAAGCATCATTCATGGCCTCTGTCGCGTCTGCCCAAAGGCGACGCCACGATGCATCCAATTCTGTAAGTGAATGCGATCAGGTCAGGAGAGAGCATTGTAGCGTAGGGCCTGGGTCTAGTCAGGGGTTACGAAATTTTTATTGAGACTACTTTCTCGGTCTTTTCATCAGAAGAGAACATTGAAAATGAAAATAATGATGCGAGGGAATTTCAGTACGATGTCCATAACTGGTGAAGAAACAATGGCCATGAGGATCTCAGAAAGATACCCAAAGATAAGGTATGTCATTTCATGCTACGGTTGATAAAGACAAACGAACGAAATCATCTCGTTAATGGAGCTTGATTGGCGAAAGAACGATTCACACAATTATTGTGTGAAGAGACGGAGGATCCAGGAAATCACTCAGGTCTTTTGTCAAAATGGTGCCAAGGACTTTGAACGACAAACGACATATTCTAAGGGTCTATGTAATTCTTATGTTAAAAATAAAATGTAACTGCCTCACCTTATAAAGACATAAGTTTGTTGGGTGATTATACGTAAGAAATGATGTTTTTTCTTAATTAGATTATATGAAAAGATTAAGTTTTATAACATGATATTAAAGTTTAATTATTTCTTAGTACCTCTATGAATATGAATTAAATATATATATGAGTTTATACTATGAAAGTGACACCATAAAATAGTTTAGGTTAAATTACTATAGTCTAAAGGTGTCTTAAAACTGGTGTAAAGTTATCCAAGTTATTAAGATATGAATTTGTTCTGTAATTTATGTGTAAGAAATTACCCATTTTTCTTTAACTAATTTTCTTAAAAGGGTTAGTAACAACTTATTTTTATTTGAACAGTTTTTTAGTTTAGCACAAAGAGCATTATCATGTTCCTGAACTTCTCGTCTTTTTTTTTTTTTTTTCCTTTGAGGGCCTGATCAAATTTCACAAGTGATATTTAGGAGGAAAAAAAAAAGAATGAAAGAACTGTGGATAGAGCCATCTAATTGATAATAATTAAATCCATGAGAATGCATTTAATATTTTCCTGAAAATTAACGTTGGAATTTTGTACTAATAATTTTTTTAGATCAGGCCGACTCATTTTTTGTTTTAAAGAAAAAAAATTGCTTTGGGTTTGTTTGTTTCATATGGGCGAGGCTCAACTTTAAATCTAAAATTTATAAATAATATAATTATTTGAACCCATGTTTGCTCCTGCCTTCGCTTTATTGGTACGGTTAGCCTTCCCACTCGACCGTGCTTTGTTCTGCCACTTTTAGTTATCCTGTGACTTGCACTTTCTCGTTGAACACAACTATCCTACGTGTTGTTTACGTCACTCCTCTGCTACATGCCAACTAAGGTGGATCTTTGATAAGTCCAGGTGGCAAACTCGCCCGTTATGTGTCACCCAATTTCGATACCCCTGGAAGATGATATCTTATACACATCAGAGATATAAAGATAGTAAGTTGGCGTTGATGTTGCTTCCTATCAAATGCTGTAGTCAATAAGTGCACCGGTTGTTATTAAGTCTTAATATATTCCATCTCAATCATTCCTCTCTCTATTCTTTTTCCATTTAAATGACAGTCGACGAGACATGCCTTCAATCTTCACCTTCAAGTCCTTTAACAATCCAACAATCTAAACATCCTCGCATGTCGTAAATGTCATTGCGCAATACTGTCTTTTGGAAGACCTAAAGATAATTGTCTACTTCTTATTCTTTGCGGGGATGAATGAATCAACACTACAAATATTAGGGACTTTCTCGTGTTTGGGCATGAAAACTACTTTAACTCACCAAAAAATTAGTTAATGAGCATTTGAAGTGGAAAAATGCCTTTAGTTAATATTCTCCTTTCAATGAAAAAAAAATAGTGCCATTTCTTGGGCACATAAAATGCTATTAGTTCATATTATCCTCTTATTTATAAAAACAGTTTTGCTTTCTAACCATTCTTAACATATTAAATATCTTTCATGGTCACCTTTAAGTGAAATAACCCTTGTACAAGTATAAATTAACTTAGAAATTACATTAAAAAATAAATGATTGGCCTTATTATAAGAGGTATTTGTTTCATAATTATATTTATGATGAATGATCACTATTGATAACTTTAGAGGTTTTCTAGCCGCTCTTTATTTATTGTTTGTGCCCCCTTATTTATATTTAATGCTGGTAAGCTTCAAGGATGTTCCATGGAAGTAATAGGAGTCTTTGAACCTTACGGCCCCATCTCTCAAATAAGCTAAGATCTAAACTTAAAATCTCCCAACTTATGTATCATTTTAGTTCTCGAGTGTATTGATGCACTTATCTAATGCATGGGTTACTATTCATTCAGGATGACGATTAAGTTGCCGATATGTATTGACAACAAAGAACATAAAACTATTAGATTAATTTTTAATTGGGCTCACTTAAGTAGGTTATATTAAATTAAATCATAAATTCTGAAATATGGATTAGTTGGTGTGAACTATGACTAACTGAATAAGGTCGTGATGAGTGGGTCTATTAGGTAGTATATAAGATCAAGGCTAAGTCCTATATTCTAGTTTATAGTATAAATTCATACTATTTTTAAAGTTACATAGAGTCACTTTTCACAGAAGACATAACCATAGGTTTTCTTATTAACCCAATACTTCTTATGAGAATAAAAAATATTCACCTTAGTCAAGAAACCAATTCACATTTGTGAGTTTTCAATACATAGAAAATGAATCATAAGAATAATATGTTTCTAACTATTTTATTTTGGTTTCATTAGTAATGCAAAAGGGTATTTTAGATCTATTTACATAAATCTTATAAAGTTTGTTTTCTTACAAAAACTATGGTCAATCTTAAGTCCATTGAATGACAAAGTAAACAACTAAACCTCAAGAACATCTTAGTGTTGTTGGTTGGTTGTCATGATAGGCTTCAGTTTGTGCATAAAGAACGTGGCCTTAGGACACTATCAATTCGTAGCTCGACTTGACGTGACACACCAAAATCATGTCCAAGGAGTACGTGACACATGACCATCTTTTGCTTCTTTTGTTGATACTTTCCTGGAATTTGAATTGCTAGCCAAATAGAAGTTTTCTTCGGAATTATGTCCTCAAGTAGGCCAACAAAACCCATGTCAGTGACACGTTACAAGAACATGACTATGCTCTGCCAGCCCAGAAAAGGCATCCAAGTACGTCACACAATCACAATCCTCCCTACGTTTGTGTTGTTTCTGGAGAACAGAGGATAAGAGAAATCACGTAGAAAGAGAGTGCAAAGGAGCCTGCAATAGACCAAGACTTAGCTGTGTCGTTTTGATTACATGGTAGATGTATGAATAAAGTTCAATAATGGCTATTAGGTAGTTTTTTACAGCAGTTAAATAGTCGTTAAGAATTAGTTCAGCTATAACTGAATAATTGTTAGAGTTAGTTCAGCTGTAACTGTGAAGTGTAACTAACCGAGCAGTAAATAAGCAGCTGGTTAGAGAAAGAAAAGGCATAAAGGAATTTACTAAGAATTGTATGGAGGTTTGAGTCCCTCGAAGAACTCAGTAGTGAATGAAGTGAGGTTTGGGTTCCTTCTAAGAATCCAGGAAAGTTTTTGTGTCTAGAAAGATTGTCAAAATTGGTTGCAAAGGGAAGCAAAACAAGGAGTTAGATTGGGACTGGAGTTTAAATCCCCTTCGTCCCCGCACTAGATTGTACGCTAAGAGTCAGAATCCTATCCAAGACCGCTGCAAGTGGTATCCAAAGCCAATGGCTGCCCCTGATCAACCCTACACCAGCGAATTAAATCGAAAGATTGATGCTCTCACCGAGACAATGCAACAGCTGTTCTCGGCCCTTAATGCCAAGATGGATAGGGTCTCAGCTCGAAATGATAATCAAAAGGAAACTGGAGAGAGTTCTACTGGCCCGTGCAAGGAGAATTCACTTCACGATGATAGACGAAGCTCTGGTGGACACATTTAGACCAAAACAATGCATTTGGAATTCCCTAAATATTATGGTGAGTCCGATCCTTCTCCTTAGATAGATAGAGCTTTACAATTCTTTGACTTTCATGAAACTCCAGAAGATGATAGGGTCCAAATTGCCTCTTGGCATTTGGATGGAGAGGCACAAGTTGTGTATCAACTTATAAGAAAAGAAGCAGGCCCCAATCCAATAAATTGGAATGCCCTAACAGAAGAGTTAATTAAACAATTTGGTCCTACTATTTTCAAGGATCATTTTGGAGAATTAACAAAATTAAAACAAACGGGATCAATTCAAGAATACCAATCAATATTTGGTAAACTCTTGTTGAGATCAGGCCATTTGGAGGTAGCACATCATATTAGCTGTTTTGTCAGTGGCTTGAAAGAAAAAATACGGTTGGATTTGATAGCATATAATCCCCCTACTCTGTCAGCTGCTGTTGGTTTTGCTAGGTTATTTGAGGCCAAAGAATTAGCTAATAGGACCAATTACACTCCACTGGTGAGAAAGCAGTATGGTGGTGGGGAAGGAGAAGCTAAACTGGGGGATAATAGAAACCGTATACCTATTAAGAAACTTACCCAGCCTGAAATCATGGACCGAGGGCTAGGGGTTTTTGTTTCAACTGTGATGAAAAATATTCCCCTGGCCATCATTGCAAAAAGTTATTCTTCTTAGAAGGATTACTGCCTGGAAAGGAAAGTGCAAAATCTGAGGATGAAGGTGGCACAAACTCAAGTGAGTTAAGAATGATCTCAGTAGCTGCCATGTTTGATGTACATGATCCTAAAACCATGAGGCTTGAAGGGAAGATGGGACCAACAAAAGATACGGTTTATATTTTGATTGATTTTGGGAGTACTCATAATTTTGTGAGTAACAAACTGGCTAGAAAATTGAAATTACAACCACTTATGCAAAGAGAATTCACTGTGGAAGTAGCCAGTGGAGAAACAATTAAAGGAGGAGGGCTTTGCAAAGGGGTAGAGATTGAGCTAGCTGGTTGTACCATGTAGACTGATTTTTTTTTTTTATCTTACCTCTTCCTAAGATTGGAGTAATCCTTGGGGTTCAATGGCTATCTAGCTTAAGAGAAATTGTCTGGGATTTTTCTAAGCTTTCTGTGTCCTTCATGTTCAGTGATCAACAAGTTAAACTATGTGGAGCATAAAAACGAGCAGATAAGTTAGTGGAGGTTTCTGAGTTGAACAAGCTATTGGGATATCAACAACAAGGAGTGGTTTTACAATTAAAATCTGCACTGCACCTAGAAAACACTGCTACTCAATCATCCTGGCCGGCACCATTTCAAAAACTGCTTAATACTTATGAGGATTTGTTTAAGAAACCTCAAGGACTGCCCCCACACTGCTCTCATGAACACCAGATTTCCCTAAAAGATGAGTCCAAAGTCATTCATAACAAACCCTACCGATATCCTTATGTGCAGAGAAAAGAAATAGAGAAAATAGTCACTGATCTACTCACAGAAGGAGTAATCCGAGACAGCTCCAGCCCTTTTTCTTCTCCAATATTATTGGTAAAAAAAAAAGATGCCTCTTGGATGTGTGTAGATTATGGAGCCTTTAATAAGGAAACCGTGAAGGATAGGTTTCCTATTCCAATGGTGGATGAACTATTGGATTAATTGCATGGGGCTGAGTTGTTTACTAAACTAGATCTTAGATCTGGTTATCACCAAATTCGGATGAAGGACCAAGATACCCACAAAACAGCTTTTCAAACTCCACAAGGTCACTATGAGTTCCTAGTTATGCCATTTGGCCTTTTTAATGCTCCCTCAACATTCCAAAGCCTAATGAATAAGATCTTTAAGGAATTTTTGGACAGATTTGTATTAGTCTTTTTTTATGACATTTTGATCTACAACAAACAATGGGATGAGCACATTAAGAATGTGAGATTGGTCTTTGAAGTTTTAAAGAGCAACCAACTCTTTGTCAAGGAGGAAAAATGTGTATTTGGGACCCAAGCAGTGAATTATTTAGGCCATATCATCACTGGCCAAGGGGTGGCAGTAGAACTAGAGAAAGTTTCAGCTATGTTGGATTGGCCAGTATCTAAGTCAGTGAAATCACTAAGGGGATTCTTAGGTCTGACGAGCTATTACAGGAAATTTATTAAAGGATATGGGATGATTGCTTCACCACTTACTCGGTTATTAAAAAAGGATGGGTTTGGATGGAATCTTCAAGCTGAAACAACCTTCCAGGAGTTGAAAAAGAAGATGATCGAGGCCCCTGTATTGAGCTTACTAGATTTTTCTTTACCATTCACCATTGAATGTGACGCTTGTGCTTCTGGAGTAACAGTTGTGTTGAGTCAAAATCAGCAGCCCCTTGCTTATTTTAGTCAAGCTTTACAAGGTAAAAATCTGTTGCTCTCAACCTATGAAAAAGAAATATTGGCCCTTATATTAGCTGTTAAAAAATGGAGACAGTATTTGTTGGGTACTCGATTCACTGTCAAAACTGATCACAAAAGCCTTCAGAATTTATGGAACCAAAAGATTGTTACCCTTGCTCAGCAACGTTGGCTAATCAAACTTGTAGGCTATGATTTTGATATTCAGTATAAACCAGGAAGTGAGAATGCAGCTGCTGATGCCTTATCAAGAATGCAGGAAGAACCAGTAACAACTATTGGAGAGCAGTCACAAAATCAGTTCTCATCTTCGGCAATCTTGGAGTTCCCTTCCTTGCCAAAGTTTTTTACAGCTGGTAAGCAGTATCTAGTTTTGAATGATAAAGGAAAAAACTATTTTTTTTGTTCCTGGTATTTGGGAAAGAGGGGAGAGTAGTGGCAAAATACAACCATCGGTACTGCAACTGCATGCAGTTTCACTACTTGTACCGACTAGTTAAATACTATCCAAGGAGTTAAAGTTGACCCAGCCCTTCAGGAAATTCTGAACAAAATTAGCATCAGTGAAGTTAGCACGGAGTGGCAGTACAAAAATGGTGTGATTTTTTTTAAGAATAGAATTTATTTGGGGCAGACTTCTACTCTTATTCTTGTTTTACTTCAGGAATTTCATGGTGCATTCCATGAAGGGTATTATAAGACTTAGCAGCGAGTGAAATTAGTGTTTTATTGGACCAACATGAAAGAAACAATCAAGAAGTTTGTTAGGAATGCTCTGTGTGTCAGCAAGTAAAATGGCAAAACACAAAACCCCAAGGATTAATGCAACCCCTACCTATTCCAGCACATGTGTGGGAAGATATCTCCATGGATTTCATTGATAGTTTACCGGTGTCTAAGGGAAAACAAATCATTATGGTCGTGGTTGACAGACTATCAAAAATGGCTCATTTCATGGCTTTATCTCATCCTTACTCTGCTGTCAGTGTTGCTCAAGTGTTCTTTGACTCCATTTTCAAGCTCTACGGTATGCCTAAAACCATTGTATGTGATAGAGATACAATTTTCACAAGTAGATTTTGGAGACAGCTGTTGAATTGCAGGGGACCAAGTTCAACTTCTCCACTGCTTATCTGAAGTAGTCAACAAGTCCTTGGAAGTATATCTTCGCTGTTTTACATGGGACCATCTAAAAGAGTGGCTGAGATGGTTATCCTGGGCTGAGTATTGTTACAATACCAGCGTTCGTGGCTCTCATAACAAGTCCCCCTATGAGATAGTTTATGGTCGTGCCCCCCCTTTTCTTTTGTCGTATGTTCTTGGCTCATCTGCCTTAGAAATGGTGTATCAAGAGCTCCAAGCCAGGGATGAAATTATCAAGGACATCCGAGAGAGATTAAAAAATGCTCAAGCTCGTATGAAGAAGTTTTATGATATTGGCCGCACTGAGGAAAATTTTCAGGTTGGTGATTATGTTTATCTTAAGCTGCAGCCATATAGGGGAACGTCATTGGTAGTCCGCAAGAACTACAAACTTTCTCCACACTACTTTGGTCCTTTTCAAATTCTGCAGAAGGTGGGAGCTGTGGCCTACAAACTCAATCTCCCTCAAGGTTCCAAGTTGCACAATGTATTTCATGTGTCCATGCTCAAAAGGGCACTCAGGGATCATGTAGGAGTACACAACAAGATTTGCCTGTCTTTCTGCAACCTGAAGATGTGATCAGCCCTCAACCACAAGCTATCTTGGAACAACAGATCCACAAAAAAGAGCCTCAGTATCTTGTTCACTGGCAAGGCTTACCATTACAAGAAGCAACCTGGATTTCTATCGATCTTTTTAACCAACGATACCCTTCTTTTAACCTTGGGGACAAGGTTCCCAATAAGGGTGGAAGAGTGCAACAGACCAAAACTTAACTGTGTTGTTTTGATTACATGGTAGATGTATGAATAAAGTTCAATAATGGCTGTTAGGTAGTTTTTTACAGCAGTTAAATAGTCGTTAAGAATTAGTTCAGCTGTAATTGAATAATTGTTAGAGTTAGTTCAGCTGTAACTGTGAAGTGTAACTAACCGAGCAGTATATAAGCTGTTGGTTAGAGAAAGAAAAGGCAGAGAGGAATTTACTAAGAATTGTATGGAGGTTTGAGTCCCTCGAAGAACTCAAGTAGTGAATGAAGTGAGGTTTGGGTTCCCTCTAAAAATCCAAGAAAGTTTCTGTGTCTAGAAAGATTGTCAAAATTGGTCGCAAAGGGAAGCAAAACAAGGAGTTAGATTGGGACTGGAGTTTAAATCCCCTTCGTCCCCGCACTAGATTGTACGCCAAGAGTCAGAATCCTATCCAAGACCGCTGTAGAGCCGCTGCCTTGCACTTTTAAATAACGTTGCTATCCCTTAAAAAGAATAGCAACGTGAGAGAGAGAGAGAGAGAGAGTCTGAGAGCTTTATCGTTCCTTTTCTTTAAAAAGAGAGATGGACAAGAAAAGCTTAAACTGTGAATCTTATGCGAGGTTACGTTCCCCAACGACCTCAACTATATATGCTTTTCTCATTTCAAACTTTAAACTCTTTTTCATACTATACACAACCCAAAAGGGTCCCGTGACTGCTCAGCATTCAACGGCTCAGTGATGCTGACCCCGCACCAACTCACTGTGCGGCCACAACAGGCTGACCCCTCTAATTTCAGCACCCATGCGTTCTTATAGCTTTCCCCGCCCGGGCGACACGCGAGTCATGAATCGACCTTCTCCGTCGTTATAAAAAGCATCTTTAATTTTTACTTCTTTTTGGTATTTTTTATAAAGTTTTTTATATATAAATAGTTTAATCTTTTATTAAAATTTTATTACAAAATAGATATATCTTCTAATCTAACATAATAAAATGTGATTAAGATAAATAAAAAGTCTTTCTATGACTCATGGTTTAAGAATATAGTAATTATAGAAGAACGTAGGAATGTTTGACATAGTTTACAACTTGTTATAACTGTTTTATATGTGAATTGGATTGTTTTATTCTTATATATATATATATATATATATATATAGATTGGTAGTAATGCTTTGAAAATATAAAATGTTCAAGCTTATAAGGTATATCATAAGTATTTTCCTCTTTGATATGAGATTTTGTTGTTCACTTTTCTCTTGTAGACCAAAATTAAGTCTTTTACTAACAAATAATTAGTTATTTGTGGAATTGAGTTAGAACACACAAAGTAAATATAAGCTCTAATTATTAAAAGGCTCAAAAGCTTAATTTAAAAGTTAATTCAAGAGTTATAATGATTTTTTTATTTAAACTTTATTATAAAAAATTACACATCTATATAAAACTTTGATTTTACAAACATAAGCAAGGAATAAACAAATTCAACTTGTGTTTTGATACTAAGTTAAAAGGTTCAAAGGCCTAATTCAAAAGTTGGACAAATAGATTTTTTATTTAGGTTTTATTACTAGAGATCACACACTAATATTATATAAATAACCTAAATTTACCTCTCTTTAAAATGCTTCTTGAAAAGAGGGGTTGTCCAAACCTTTAAGTATGTCACAACTGATTTTCTCCCTCATGTAAGACTTTATTATCCATTAAAAGACATGAAATAGACGAAGAAAAACCGATGCAATTTTGAAAGTAAAATCGAAACTTTAATCCTTCCATTGAACTGTCTCTCTTTTAGAATATTATACTGGTAGGCAGTAGCATTTCAGTAAGCGGAAGATTCTCCCATCAGAAAAAAGATTGGACAGGGAAACTAATTGAACAAAAAGAAGTTCTTAAGAGAAAGCTGTGGGGCTTGGATTTGGCAGGGGAACAAAGAGCTGACGAGGTTATACCAAACTAAACCATCCATGTCAATGCTCGCTTCTTTTTCTCTCTTTTTTCGCGTCTTTCCTGGATCCGCCAAGAAATTACTGCACCTGACCTGACGTTCCCATGACTTTAGGCTTTCAATTAAGTTGGATTAAAATATTATGTCACTGGATTCGCGCACAAATGTAAGTTTGACACAAACATATAGAGACAAGGAGTAGGACACCAACTTGGGTCTAATGAAGGCTTTAGTGTGATACAAGTCTCCGGAGTTTCAATCACGAAACTAATAGGAATGGATACCTTTCTTGACTTTGAGATCACTGTTGTAGTCAAATTCTTAGTTGTTTGACCATACGTTGAAAGCAAGCATGATGAGAAAGGGAAAATCAACCTTCGCCGTTCGCATTGGCCAATCAAAAGAAACCAAGAACGCCTATTGCTTGTATCTTAATACACTCTATATGTCGGCACCTTGTGTTTCGGATACGAAAAAGATCCACGAGAGTGACCGATGGGGTTCGTCGTCGCTGATGACCCTCCAAGAATATGAGATAGATGGCCACCTATAGGCCCCCTTGGCCCCACTATAACGTGAAGAAATAATTTAGATCCTTTCTCAATATATCATAATAGAGATATTAAAATATGTGCACCATACATATTAAATATGTGAGTTAGACCACATAATGTACTAACTTAAATATTAAATATGTGAAAAAAATATCTCTTAAATTTTGTACTAATTTTTGAGTTAAACTTTTAGACATTTTGATATAATATTAAAGTTCATGTTAAATTTAACTTAATTTTATATGACCTTAAGTCCAATATTACTTAACATGTGAAGATTTGTATATAGAACGAAAGTTTCATATCAAGTATATAATATTTTATAATGTCTCTTTTTAATTTTTAAACTAATTTTTAGATTAGACTTTTTAACATAAAAAAATAAAAGATTTAGTCTAAGAACCTTAAGAAATTTTAGTGTTTTCATGAAATCAAAATTGATTCAAAGAATCTACAAAATATTTTTTTCCTAAAATTTAGGATGGATTATTCTTGCTTAATTTTTTTGTTATCTTAATTTTGCATCTTCTTGTATATTTTTAATTTTTTTTTTCCGATGATCAAGTCGTCGAGGAAGACAAGTGATGCGAATGTTATGGTGGGCTTGAGCGAGCTCGGGTTTAGAAAATATGTAAAAATCGTTTTTTTGGTGTTTTGGGTTTTTTTTTGGGAAAAGTGAGTGTTTGGTAGGGAGGAAGGGAGAAAAAAACGAAAATAGGAATAATCAAAATAAAAGAATAGATGCCAACAAGCTCCAAGACGTAAAGGCAACGCCACCAGTCAAGGAGGTGCTCCACCACCAATCCCTGGCAAGAATTGGATAAAGGATGCAAAAGTTGATCACACAACTTTGGGGTTTCTATTCTTTTGAAAACAACTCTCTTACAACTGAAACAATGTTCCCTTTAAATAAACAGCTAAACTTAATTCTAGAAGGATCCTGGTAAATCAGGAATCCTTAAAACCTAATTCTAGAAGGATCCTGATAAATCAAGAATCCTTATAATTAAGAAAGTCTTAACAAATCTGGATTCTGACAAATAAGGAATCCTAGACAAATCAGAAATCTGACAAGTATGGAAACCTAGATAAATAAGGAATCTAGACAATTATAGAAAACCAAACAAAAGGAAACATTCTCAAACAATAAATTAAACCTAAGAAATTAAGGACTCAACAATTATTTAGGAAACCCTCCATATTAAAGCCTGCAAAGATGCTATGGAATATTCTTGGGCTGCTTCTTCAACCTTGACCTTCTTGGACTCATTGGATTATGTTGTGAACTCTTAATTCTTTGATATTGGAACTCGTAATATTGGGCCTTAAGTGCATCCGCATCAACAAGTTTTGGAATGGAACGAAAAATTGATATCTACACCATGGTTTTTGGTTCTTATAAATGTGCATCACCCTTATGCAGATGTTCAAACTAATTAGTAATAATTTTTGGGATTTTATCTAATAGATTATGAACTATTTTAAATTGGTTCTAATATACTCTATATATATATAATGCCTTCTTCAAGAGGCTACTAGGGCAGGGAGAAAACGATTGACTACGTTCATTATAGCTTTTATTTTAAACCTCTTTGGATTGTGAGATTTTGATCACCTTTATCCTGAATTTTTGACTCGACGCTAGTTGGAATGTTTTAATCTTGTGGTGTTGAAATTGTGAGAGGAAATTATATATTTAATAAACTCATTGTACATTATTGACATTGGCCCAAGTTCTAGAGAGTTAACAGCAAGAACAGGGTTTTAAATTCAACCAAACTTCTGCCCCTATTTTGTCGGCTCATTACATATATTTGTTTAGGTTGAGCTTATAGTTAATAATAAGGAGAGTTTGTATGAGAAATAAGTATTTTGAATTTGATTTTTTGAATTATATATGTTTTTATTAAACTTAAGTATATTTCATAGTAAGTTATTACTTCTTAATTTTAAACAAATGTTTGGTGAAGTTTTGTGTCCCCGAAAAAAAAAAAAAAAATTACGGCGGATCGTCAGGTTTAAGGTTCTTTAAGAGAACCCTAGACGCCGCGATTGGTGGCGCTGGCCTGGTCTTCCTTCCCACACCTTGTTGCCAAGAGCCTAAAACCCTTGAAAACCGTAGAACTGTCCCCACCCTTTGAATCCCTATTTCTTCTCTTCGCAAGGCTGTCCATGCATGACCAGAGAAGCCATCCAGTTCTTCGCCCACCTGCGAAGAGCCTCCGGCTTCCCGGACCGCTACACCTGCAACACGCTTCTCCACGCCGTCACCAGCTCCTGCGGCGGCGAGCTGTCCCTTAAAATCCTCTCTCACTTGGTGTCCAGAGGGTATACTCCCCACCCCTCCTCTTTCAATGCCATCATATCTTATCTGTGTAAGTCAGGAAACCTTGTGTACGCCCAACAGCTCCTAAATTTGATGCCACACTTTAGGTGCTTGCCTGATATTGTAACTTACAATTCTATGATTGATGGATATTGTAAATGTGGTGGTATTGAAGAGGCTTGTTTGATGATGAAGAGGATACGTTTAGGCGAGTGTAAACCCGATTTGGTCACGTTCAATGCGCTGTTTAATGGGTTTTGTAAGCTTGGAATGAAGAGAGAGGCGTTAGTGTATATGGGTTTGATGTGGAAATGCTTTCTGCCGAATGTGGTCACGTATAGTACTTTGATTGATATGTTTCGTAAGTTGGGAGATTTGGATTTGGGGGATAGAGCGTTTAGGGATATGGTCAGTGGTGGAGTATTGCCAAATTTGGTTGCTTTCACTTCACTGATCGACGGCTATTGTAAGGCTAGAAATCTGGAGGCTGCCTTTGGATTGCTAGCGAAAATGAGGGAATATGCACTTTTGCCGAACGTGGTTACTTATACTGCTCTAATTGCTGGCCTCTGCAAGCAAGGGAAATTGGAAAGAGCGGAGTGCTTGTTTTATAAAATGTTGGAAGATAAAGTTGAGCCTAATTTAGCCGTATACACGTCAATTATTTATGGGCACTTTAAGAAAGGTAATGTGGATGATGCAGAGAAGTATATAAGTAAAATGCATGAGCATGGGTTTAAGTTTGATTTCGCAGCTTATGGGGTTGTTATTTCGGGCTTTTGTAATAATGGTCGGTTAGATAAGGCGATGGTGATTATGGAAGATCTGTTAAGGCGTGGACTTTTTCCAGATAAGTTGTTGTTGACCACTCTTATGGATGTGCATTTTAAAGCTGGGAATTTAAAAGCAGCATTGGATGTGTACAACGAATTTTTGCTTAGAGGCTTTGAAACTGATGTTGTAACTTGTTCAATCTTGATGGATGGCCTATCCAAGAATGGGCACCTGCAGGAGGCTAGAAGTTATTTCTGCCAGAAAAAGGCCAATGAAATTGCATACACTGTACTTATCGATGGGATTTGCAAGGAAGGTAATCTAAATGAAGTTGAGAGGGTATTTAGAGAGATGTCAGAGGCAGGGTTTGTTCCTGACAAGTATGTGTACACTTCCTGGATTGCTGCACTGTGCAAGCACGGAAACTTGGTGGATGCTTTCAAGCTCAAGAATAAAATGGTTCAGGAGGGTGTTGAACCTGATTTGTTGACTTATAGCTCTCTGATTTTTGGTTTGGTGAATGAGGGGCTGATGATCGAAGCAAAACAAGTTTTTGATGATATGTTACGAAGAGGAATTAATCCTGATTTGGCAGTTTATCATATTCTGATTAGGGGCTATTTGAAGGAGAGCAATGATGTGGCCATTTCAGGTTTGCATGATGAAATGCAGAAGAGAGGACTTGTCATTGCGGGTGGTAAAATAGACGGGAAAGAGTAAAGTCTAAATGCACATATCGCCAAGTAGATGGTGGTGCACACTCCTTAACTGAGAAATGCTTCTCATCAGGCCATTAAATTGACATTACCTTGACGTTTGAAATCTTTATATAAAAAATGAAAAGGCCATCTGACTTTACAGTCCTGTGCCTTTCTTGGTCCATCCTAAGAGCTAGTTGCTACAAATTCAGTGGGTTTACTAGCTTCCCCATCTGGAGGTCTAATTCTTACTGCAGTTGCATGTGGCCTTGTTACTCAAGCAACCTTTGTTCCTAAGGTTCGATTTCTTCTGGAGAAAAAAAATCTGAGGTTATGCCTTCTTTTATATTTCTCTGTTGCTGAGACAATTCAAAATCGTGGGAATTACTTTCTTTTGTGGAGCCTCTGATAGGTGGTGGAGTCATTAACCTACTCAAATGCATTCTCTTTGTGTCGCAATGTGCGAGATCAAAAGGAGAAAAGATGGGTTTTTCACGTGATTGTTGATTCATTTTTAGGAAGTCATTTATTCAGTGACTAAAGGAAGAGCCAGTGCTCATGATACCTGTGTTTCTCGGTATATTCTCATGACAGGCATCTCCTTGCTGCTTAGCTATTTGACACTGTTTCTTTAGTGTGGGAGAGGGTTTGTGCTCTCAGAAATGCTTTATAAATCCTGTTAGACACGTCTCTTTGTTACTGAGCATCCGGCCGATGATATGGCCTTCCGGGAACTTGGTGGTGGAATGGGTTGGGCAAGTAGATTGGGTCCCTTTGTTTCTCGGTGTATTCTCATGACAGGCATCTCCTTGCTGCTTAGCTATTTGACACTGTTTCTTTAGTGTGGGAGAGGGTTTGTGCTCTCAGAAATGCTTTATAAATCCTGTTAGACACGTCTCTTTGTTACTGAGCATCCGGCCGATGACATTTCCTGGACCTTTTCAGTATCTTACAGGTTCCAATACTTGGTGTGCTGTACCTGTGCCACAAAATCTTTCACAAACTGTTGGGTTTATTAACTTATTTTCTTGTCTTCAGGCTTAGATTTTTGTAGGTTCAATACGTGGGTGTATGCCCTTTGCAAGTTCAGTTTGTTAAACATTATTGAGGATCTATGGCAACTGGAAGGCAGTATGGTCAACTTCATACACATCTCAGAGCGCTCAAAATAGAAATGGAAATTGAAGAAGAAAAGAAAAGACATTATTTTCATTTAAAAAGGTTACAAAAAGGCCAATCCATATTCGCAACTTGTAATTATTGCATGATTAAAGCAACTCCGTCACAGAATGTCAAGAACTTGTTAAGTTTGGCAATTAATTCAGACTTTCTTCTACCTCCTACCTAGTTAGTCCTTTTAAAAATATTTTAGTACTTTATTTGACATTTTGGCCACTAATTTTAATTTTCATCTGAATCCTCTCCTTGTATTGGAATATAAAAGCGATTTATCTCATTTGAAGTCAACGAAAGTATAAATTACTGCTTTTGACAGCTAGAATATGGAAGAAACCATCAACAGCCTGTTCATTAGGCTGTGGCCTTATGGTAATTTCACGCTAATCTCCGCGTCTACTTACCAAATGTCTAAATGCAACGCTATTCCCAAATGAATGGGCTTTTTAAAAAAAAAATAATTCAAAAGGCTGGGTATAATCTTAACTTTTAAAGAAAAATGAGTTGCTTATATATTAAATTAAGACATATAAGTAAAATAAAAACATAAAAATACATTGGGTAACACATTCATTTAACCCTATGGTGGCATATAATTACCTATTCCTAGATGGTCCTTAACATAAACATCTAAACATAGATGAAGCAATGTGCCAAGTTGGTAAAAAATTGTTACATTCTAAATAGAGTAACCATAGTGCATGTGAAGGAATCATAGATAAGCATTGATGTATGACATATTCTAATTTCCATGGATTTTTTTATTTTTTAAGCAAACATTGAACTAAATAAAATGGATTTGATTCAATAACCATAGGTACTTGACTCCTTGCTTGACATATTTTAAGTCCCTTTAACAAGGTATAAGCTTTCGCCTTTGCACTAGTGCTAGGATTCGTCTTGGTGAAAAAAGACATTATGAAATCTCCATTATGATCTTTGTGGATTCCCCTACCAGCATTATTCCCCATGATGCTTAATCTATTCATATTAAGCTCATATTGCCCCATAAGAAGAGGTTGCCAATGAACCCAGACTCCTTGCCTTAATGGAATGTGAATCACCTGAACCTTTAATATAGCTAGTGAAATTTAATTAAGAAGACTTACTTGTACCTTGACTTGAGTTAGAATTGACATTTAAAGCATCCAATCCGTAACATACTTTGTTAATTTTGAATATGGACATATGCTCCCTATTGTGTTTTGTGGAACTTGACAATCGAGCATTAGAGAGGTTTTGACTGATCAAATTTTCTACAATCCAACCTATCTTTTTCTTAATTGCAATGGTCTTTAATGATAAGTATTAATGATGAGCTTGATCACCTGATATTTGAGCTTTTCTTTTAATAGGAAATTTTCAACTTCTTATTTCTATGAAAATTTGAGGATAATTGGTGAAAAGGTAAGCTAGAGAAAGTTTGTTTGGAATTAACATCTTCCAACAAAAATTAATTTCCTTATATGGAGACTCATATACAATGTTTTTCCCACTAATGCAAATGTACAAGCAAGAGATTTTTCTTTGGTCTTAAAATGTGTTTGTTGCACATTTCCTTAACTATAAGCTATCATTTGTCTTGCCATGGGGAGTTAGTTGGTAGTTTATGGCAATATTTCAACCAGCCATAAGATCAGGGTAAGGAGAGACTCAATGTATGTCCTTGTTATGGATTGGTTCAAAGAAGCATCTTTTTCCTCCCAAATTAGGATGGTTATTGCACTTGTTGGTTGTTATGTTCTTTAGAGTATTTGGCTTGTGTAGAATGAGGTTTTTTATTCCACCCCTTAAAAGGATCCTTGCTATTTGAAGTTTGCATGGTTGTTTCAAATTATAAGTTTGATAAAACTCCATCTATTAGATTCTGAAGATTTAAAAGCCTTGTAAATATCAGTTCCACATCTCTCAATTTTGAAGGGTGAAATAGTTAAATGGGAATTCCCTCCCTAGATCTTTGAAGTTGAAAATGGTTCAAGTGTTGGTGATTTATGTGCTGAGGGTGGGGTGGTTCATAACACTTATGATAATGTCCATTTAGTGTATGTGGTTAACCTTGGCTATGGTGATAGTGCTATTGTTGAAGTCAATGCTTTGTTAGAAAAATTAAAACCTTTATTTATAAAAAGGAATTGTTTTGACAAGATTGAAAAAGACTCTCCTTTTCTAATTAAACACTTTAAAAGGTACTTTTTATGTCCTTGGAAGTTATCTCACACTTTAGAATGTGTTTTATTATGATTCTTACAAAAGTAATGCTCTTTCATACCTTTTGCAAATGCAATTTTTTTACTTAACACATTGAAAAATATTGGACATATTGTTAATGATTTAAAATTTTTCTCTACTCTTGGTGCATCATTGCATAATTGATAAATATCATGGGAAGATTATTTAGGATTGGAACATTAGCAACCATCCTAATGAGTCATGTTATGTCATTTTTCCATTTTTGTGTTTTTCAAAATTTTTTTTTTGATCATTTTAAGATAAACTATGCTCTTTTACTAATTTTTGATTGGGTCAATTTTTATGCCTACCTTCAATTATTAATATATAAGTGGGTTAATTTTTATGTTCTACTTCAATTATTAATATATAAGTGGGTTAGTTTTTATCTTCTACTTAGTATCTCTTAAAAGATTTGGTGTTTTTCCTACTTTCACTTATCAATATAATTGCATGGGTTAAGTTCCTTTAAAAAAAAATTCCTAAGTAAGCAATCAAAACTATACGTCAAAAGTGACAAACACTTTCAAGGGATCCCTTAGGAGACATGTGGATCACCTAAAAAGCTCTTCTAGGCCCAAATTCCTTCTAAGAAGTCATTGACATGGTATTTTAATAAATACTTTAAAAATAAATTTACAAGAATAGTTTCATTTTAGCTTTTTGTTTGGGAAAGGTAGCTAAAGTTGGGACAATCATAGAAGGAATGGATTAAAAGTTAAATTTCTTCACTTAATACTATAGAGTGAACTTGATAGATCTAGAAAATTGCAAGAACTTCTCACCTAGCTTCCAACACTTATAAAGGTATGATTGTTACAAAATTAGGGGGAAAAAATGAAGGAGAGGGAAATATATTAGTTGTTTTGCATAATGCATAATGCAAAATGCTTCACTCATAGTTCTTGGATCAAGCCTTTATGGGTTTTGCATGGCCTTCATTCTCCATGCATTAATTATGGATTAGTACAATATGGACCAATAACTTTTGCAAAATTTCTAATAAAAGGAAGAGAGAGGAGGCAAAAAGAGTAAGAACAATACTTGACCAAAGCAAAAAGCTAGAAAAAGAAAATGGCTTATCTCTATAGCTATGCCAAAAAATCCTTTTCTTGCCTTAAGAAACACAATCTTGATGCAGAGCAACTATGCTAACCTAGGCCAATGGCCCAACTCATATGTTGAGTGTCCTAACAATTATATGTTTGGAGATCCTTAGGAGACATGTCTAAACTTAGATGTTATGTGTATAAATAGGGAAAAAAGGAAATTTTGTAAAAGGTATTTTAGTTGATGAATAAATGGGAATTTTTTCCTGGTCTTTAATGTGTCATATAATGTTGAAGGTTAATCTCTCTTCAATGAGATTATTAAAGTGTGTGTTTCCTTCAAATGACATTAGAGGTCTAAGTCTCACTATGATGAGACCTTATTTAGGCCAAAATCCAACCACATGATGCCCTTACCAGTTGTGCCAAATCAAACTAGTAACAATTGGTATTTGACCAATTTTGACTTGGAGACCTACCCTTCAACCAAGAGATTCAATTGAATGAAAGAAGATGTTAAATAGATGGGAGAAGAAAGGGGATAAGATCATTTAGCCAACTAGCTCTGTGATGAATTAGTAAACTCAAATTGTGAGATTTGGAATTCAACATTTTATATGTGTGCATTGTAATATTAAAAATAATTTTTTAAAAAAGAAAAAGAAAAAAATGCCTTTTAAGGTAGTTCACGAAATATGACTCAAGTTGAAGATTTTTAAAGCAATGCTTTTAATCCGGAACATGGTTGGTTCAACACCTAATTGCTAAGCCAAGACTATGAAATGATTTTATTTGTAAATTACTGAAATGCCTATAATTTCATAATTTATGCTTGTATAATGACTATTTCACAATCATTATACAATAATAGCATAATGGAGCTTTGTTAATATTCCCATGTAACAAGAGGATAATCCAAATTCAGCTTGGCATAAATAATGGTGTCATTTATCAAGTGAATTAATCACTCGTGCAAATTTAACAATTTCGTTTTTTCCCTCCCTTTTTCTTTGTATTTGAAGAACACATACCCTTTAGGCCTTTTCAACCAACGTATCCTTTGGTTGCCACTTAAAAAATATTTGTTTTAGGTGATTCTAAAATAGATGTGCTTTTATCCTTTTTCAAATGACTTGCGGTTGACATTACTTTAAATGGATGTGTTATCATGGCCTTTACTGCTTGAGATTCCATTTAAACCCTTAAATAAAATCCGCGTATTCATATTTTTTATTTTATTATTGTTGGAATGTCATTTCAGGCATATTCATATTTTACAATTTAGTTAAGCACCGTTAATCATTAATAGAGATATAACTCCTAATGTATTATTGACTTCACAAAAATAGTTTGTGGATGCTAAAATGTTACGTAAAAATGATGTACACATCTTTATTTAATTCAATCTATGTTCTTCATGAAAAAGGATGTCCAGGCCTTTCTATGCATGTCTAGGCTATCTCATAATAGAACTCTTAATTTCTAATACCAACTTGCTTTGGAGAAACATAGACCTAAAGTACGATTTCCAACAACATTTAGTGAAACAACCAAACCACATTGGCATACACGGTTCAACCTTGAGCATAGGTTCACTAGCAAAACTGATTATGAAAGCCATTTATGAATTGTAAAAAATATTTACTGAAAAAAGGTAAAAAAATAAAATTATGAACTTAAATTATTTAAATAATTATATTCATAATATAAATGTCAACATTCTTGTGCAAGATAGTGTGATACGAGGATTACACAATGTAAAAAGTGTCTAACCAATGATTGATCCTTTCTCCATGCCCTTACAACCATAATTTATGTGGGTATGTGTCCTATAATTGCATGGGTTAAGTTCCTTTTAAAAAAGGTGTATGGAAATGTTTGGACCTAGCACAATATTGTTAGTCATGTATCCTAAAGTGTCATTCAACTTCAGGTATCAAAATACAGTGATTTTAGTATCAATCTAAAATCAATGTATATCCATGTTACATTACAAATCAATATAGAATGTAATATGGATAATATGATAACTTATGTTTGGAAAGTCCAAAGCTCTTGATATCTCTATACCAAAAGCTTTGGTATAGAGTCAGGCATAATATAATTTGCTAAGTCCAAGTGAAATCACTAGAATAATTTGTTCAGCCTCATTTATAACATATCTTAGGATAATGACCAAAGACTGAAGTATTCTTTATCGAACACTTGATAAAAGATGTAATTTTTACACCTTTTTGGTGTGCGTGACACGGAACTATTACCTGAACTATATTAACCAGAACGTACGTCCTCAAGAATGGTTCTTATAAGTACTTTAGTTATTGTAAATCATTTATAGGAAACATCAATTTGATTTTCTTCAAATTTTGCAATTTGGAGAAGGCTTTAGCATTCAAATATAATTCTTGTAAAATAGACTTTGGGAAAATGCCTTCAGTTCTTTCTGCACCGTAGGATACCAAGACAAATGGTCAAGTTAATACCTAGCGTTCTAAAATTTGAGAAGAATGAGATATATATAAATTTACAGCAACAAAATTTTCCTATTGAGTGAATCTATAGTAGTGGTGGAGGAATCTATCATACGCTCTTTGTTGTAAATTCTTTTTTACGCACATCGAGATACTACATTACAAAAACTAAGGCAAAACAAGCCGGAGTTCATTACAAGGTGGCCTAAACATTTTTGACCTACCAGTCTGTATGTCATCTCACTAACTTTTGTCAGATGCTTCAGTATTCAAATAACTGCACTAGCTAATAACGCTTGCTGCAAAGAAAGTGAGAATGCTTCCTATTTCCTATTAGTGTAAAGACTTATCCATGACTAGTAAAATAAAGTCGAAAAGAAAAAACAGTTTCAAAGTTACCCGCTTTGCATGATATGCACATAACATTCCATCTTCAAATAAACGGACTAAAAAATCCTCTGCTGCCTACAAAGACAACAAAACCAATAAGAGTTTATTGTATCTTTTTTTTTTTTTTTTAAAGATGCAAGCGCCCGGATACTGAACTTGAGACCAAGATGTCTCAGGCTCTAACAAGTGGTCAATAGTTGATTGTAATTATGACTGTAACAACTCAGAAGACGACGTTTTCTTCTTTTCAGTCAAATATTTGGGCCAAAATATAAAGGCGGGCATCAAAAAATTTGGCTTATTATCAGAAGAGAGTTCTTATGCAGTTTGCACTGTCTTTCCGCATCAAATCCTAATGTTATTTTATGAGCGGAAAGAAAAACCACATTGCATCCGGCACCAAAATACCCATGGAATTCGAAAGGAGCCCAGAAAAGGCTAAAGATATAAGTTCAATGATAATACAAGTGTAAGTCATCTCATATAGGATTAGTCATAAGCAATGGGATTCAGTGATAGCTCGTTACGACGTACACAAAGGAATCGGGGAGTAAGATTATAGAAGAGGCAGTTTCTTGTAGGGATAATGATATTCCTACAAGTAAACCTAAGCAGTTGGTGTTAGGCTTTATCCAATGGAGAACCAGGACAAAATAATTCTGGAGCTTCCGTTTTCTCTCCAGGAAGGGGTTTTCACCTGAAACCTTCATCTGGAGATGATATGAGAATTAAGTATAAAATGCAAAATGCATATATTGGTGATTAAAAGTATCTATAAATGGTCATCATAATAATTTTTCAGATGGAAGAGAACGAAGAAAGGCCTCAAAGCCATATCAAATAGAAGAAGCAAGCATTGCACCATGTAGGTCTACAAGTGGCTATTTACAGAACAACCTAAGTGAATATGCAGGGTGCGTGGGCTACGATGAAGATACTATCATGAAAACCAACTTAAAATTTCAGCACAAGGAACCATGTTTGGGCATCTAAACTGAAGAAGATAAAACATTCAGTTTTGTCAACACAATTTTATGACCAATAAACTTTTTTAGGAATAGCCCTTTCATAGAAAATAAAGTGAACCAAAGGTTGTTGCTACTATTAAGGTTTCAATTTGTTACTAACTGACCCTAGACAGTCATCATTTACAGTAATTATCAGATATACTGCTTTGCATCAATGTAAATAGTATTTGGAGCCATTACTGATCCTGTTTGCCCATTCCAATATCTCTTATTTGCTATTCCAGCCGGAATGAGTTCATAACATATGAACCAACATGATAAATACAAAAGGCGCTGCTTTCTCACAACAACTAAATATGACTGATGCGAATATTATGGTGGGCTTGAGCGAGCTTGGGGTAAGAAAATATGTAAAAATCGTTTTTTTTTTTGTGTTTTTGGGTTTTTTTTATGGGAAAAGGTGAGTATTTGTAGGGAGGAAGGGACAAAAAACGAAAATATAAAGAACAAAAATAAAAAGATAGACGCCAATAAATTCCAAGACGTAAAGGCAACGCCACCAGTCAAGGACTACCACCAATCCTTGGCAAGAATTAGATAATGGATGTAAAAGTTGATCACACAACTTTGGGGTTTCTATTATTTGGAAAATAACTCTGCTTACAACTAATCCAATGCTCCCTTTAAATAGGTAGCTAAACCTAATTCTAGAAGGATCCTAACAAATAAAGAATCCCTATAATTAAGGAAGTCTTAACAAATTTGGATTCTGACAAATAAAGAATTCTAAACAAATTAGAAATCTAACAAGTATGGAAACCCAGATAAATCAGGAACCTAGACAATTATGAAAAACCAAATAAAAGAAAATATTCTCAAACAATAAATTAAACCTAAGAAATTAATAACTCAACAATTACTAAGGAAACCCTAAAGATTGTAAAGATGCTATGGAATATTCTTGGGCTGCTTCTTCAATCTTGGCTTTCTTGGACCCACTGGACTATGTTGTGGGCTTTTAATTCTTTGATATTGGAACTCATAATATTGGGCTTTAAGTGCATCTGCATCAGTTATTCAGGGCAATTTTGAGGAAAAACAGTGGACCTTGCAAACAGGGGCAAGATCATCCATTTAGTGGCGAAAAAATACACAACCTCCGTTTTTGTTCAAAACTTGCCAAATCCCTATCTGATTGTCCTAAAGCTTAGAGGTTCCTTAAATAGTAAAAAATACTAGCTAAAGATAGCCAAAAATGGGAAATTATTTTGTCATTTTTATGAAAATATATAAAATAAATAAATAAATAAAAATACCCTCAAGGTGATGAATACTCGGCAAATGACATTCACCATTTTATTCAGGATGCATAGTGGACCAGGGCAATTTTGAGGAAAAATAGTGGACCTCGTGGACATGGGCAAAATCGTAGATTTAGTGGCGAAAAGATACGACTACCTCCATTTTTGTTCAAAACTTGCGAAATTACTGTTTAACTATCCCAAAGCATAAAGGTTCTTTAAATAGTAAAAATTATTAGCTAAAAATTACAAAAAATAGCAAATTATTTTTCCATTTTTAACAAAAATATATAAATATGACAAAAATAAAAAATATCGTCAAGGTGACGAATGCGTGGCAAACGAAATTCACCATATTAATCAGCATACATGGACAGTGATCCAGGGCAATTTCAAGGAAAAATAGTGGACCTCGTGGACAGGGGCACAATCGTCCATTTAGTGGCAAAAAAATACGACTACCTCCGTTTTTGTTCAAAACTTCTAAAATCGCTGTCTGACCATCCTAAGCTTAGAGGTTCTTTAAATAGTAAAAAATATTGGCTAAAAATAGCCAAAAATTAGAAATTATTTTGTAATTTTTATGAAAATATATAAATTTAAAAAAAAATAAAAAAATACCATCAAGCTGACTAATACACGGCAAACAACATTTACCATACTAATCAGGATGCATGGACGGTGATCCAGGGCAATTTCGAGGAAAAACAGTTGACCTCGTGGATAGGGGCAAAATCGTTGATTTAGTGGTGAAAAAATACGAGTACCTCCATTTTCGTTCAAAACATGGGACACTACTATCTGACTGTCCTAAGGCTTAGTGGTTCTTGAAATAGTAAAAGAAGTAGCTAAAAATAGCAAAAATGGCAAATTATTTTGTTATTTTTAATGAAAATATATAAATGTAAAAAAAAAAAATATCAAGGTGATGAATATGCGGCAAACGACATTCACCATTTTATTCAGGATGCATGGACAGTGATCCAGGGCAATTTTGAGGAAAAATAGTGGACCTCGTGGACAAGGGCAAAATCGTCGATTTAGTGGCAAAAAAATACGACTACCTCCGTTTTTGTTCAAAACTTGTGAAATTACTGTCTGACCATCCCAAAGCTTAGAGGTTCTTTAAATAGTAAAAAATATTAGCTATAAATAGCAAAAAATGGGAAATTATTTTGTCATTTTTAATGAAAATATATATATATATAATAAAAAATACCATTAAGGTGATGAATACGCAGCAAACGACATTCACCATATTAATTAGGATGCATGGACGGTGATCCAGGGCAATTTTGAGGAAAAATAGTGGACCTCGTGGACAGGGGCAAAATCATCTTTTAGTGGTGAAAAAATACGATTGCCTCCGTTTTTGTTCAAAACTTGCAAAATCGGTGTTTGACCATCCCAAAACTTAGAGGTTCTTTAAATAGTAAAAAATATTAGCTAAAACTAGCCAAAAATGGGAAATTATTTTGTAATTTTTATGAAAATATATAAATTTAAAAAAACGTAAAAAATACCATCAAGGTGACGAATATGTTACAAACAACTTTCACCATATTAATCAGGATGCATGGACAGTGATCCAGGGCAATTTTGAGGAAAAATAGCGGACCTCGTGGATAGGGGCAACATCGTCGATTTAGTGGCAAAAAAATACGGCAACCTTCATTTTTGTTTGAAACTTGCCAAATCCTTGTTTGATTGTCCCAAAGCTTAGTGGTTCTTTAAATAGTAAAAAATATTAGCTAAAAAAAGCAAAAATGACAAATTTTTTTGTCATTTTTAATGAAAATATATAAATATAAAAAAGTTAAAAATGCCATCAAGGTGACGTATATGTGGCAAACGACATTTACCGTTTTATTTAGGATGCACGGGCAGTGATCTAGGGCAATTTTGAGGAAAAACAATGGACCTCGTTGACAGGGGCAAAATCGTCGATTTAGTGGCCAAAAAATACGACTACTTCCGTTTTTGTTCAAAACTTGTGAAATTACTGTCTGATCGTCCCAAGCTTAGAGGTTCTTTAAATAATAAAAAATATTAGCTAAAAATAGCAAAAAATGAGAAATTAGTTTGTCATTTTTAATGAAAATATATAAATATATAAAAAAATAAAAAATACCATTAAGGTGATGAATATGTGGCAAACGACATTCACCATATTAATCAAGATGCATGAACGGTGATGCAGGGCAATTTTGAGGAAAAACAGTGGACCTTGTGGACAGGTGCAAAATCGTCCATTTAGTGGCAAAAAAAATACGACTACCTTCGTTTTTGTTCAAAACTTGCCAAATCCCCGTTTGACTATCCCAAAGCTTAAAGGTTCTTTAAATAGTAAAAAAATATTAGCTAAAAATAGCAAAAATGACAAATTATTTTGTCATTTTTAATGAATATATATAAATATAAAAAAGTTAAAAATGCCATCAAGGTGACGTATATGTGGCAAACGACATTCACTGTTTTATTTAGGAAGCATGGGCAGTGATCTAGGGCAATTTTGAGGAAAAACAATGGACCTCGTTGACAGGGGCAAAATCATCGATTTAGTGGCCAAAAAATACGACTACCTCCGTTTTTGTTCAAAACTTGTGAAATTACTGTCTGATCGTCCCAAGCTTAGAGGTTCTTTAAATAGTAAAAAAATTAGCTAAAAATAGCAAAAAATGGGAAATTATTTTGTCATTTTTAATGAAAATATATAAATATAAAAAAAAATAAAAATACCATTAAGGTGACGAATACGCGGCAAACGACATTCACCATATTAATCAGGATGCATGGACGGTGATCCAGGGCAATTTCGAGGAAAAATAGTGGACCTCGTGGACAGGGGCAAAATCGTCCATTTAGTGGCAAAAAAAATACGACTACCTTTGTTTTTGTTCAAAACTTGCCAAATCCCCGTCTGACTACCCCAAAGCTTAAAGGTTCTTTAAATAGTAAAAAAATTAGCTAAAAATAGCCAAAAATGGGAAATTATTTCATCATTTTTATGAATATATATATAAAAGAAATACCATCAAGGTGATGAATACGCGGCGAACAACATTCACCATTTTAATTAAAATGCATGGACGATGATCTAAGGCACTTTCGAGGAAAAACAATAGACTTAATGGACAGGGGCAAAATTTGTGTTTTCGTGGCAAGAAAATACGAGTATCTTGATTTTTGTTCAAAACATATGAAATTACTGTTTGGCCATCCTAAAGCTTAGAGGTTCTTTAAATAGTAAAAAATATTAGCTAAAAATAGCAAAAATGGCAAATTATTTTGTCATTTTTAAAGAAAATATATAAATATAAAAAAAAAAGATAAAAAATACCATTAAGGTGACGAATACGTGACAAATGACATTCACCATTTTATTCAAGATGCATCGACAGTAATGCAAAGCAATTTCGAGGAAAAACAGTGGACCTCGTGGAAAAGGGAAAAATTGTTGATTTAGTGGCAAAAAAATACGAGTACCTCCGTTTTTGTTGTAAACTTGCAAAATTACTATCTGACCATCCCAAAGCTTAGAGGTTCTTTAAATAGTAAAAATATTAGCTAAAAATTACAAATATATTCAAATTATTTTGTCATTTTTAACAAAAATATGTAACTATAAAAACAATCAGAAATACCATCAAGGTGATGATTACGTGGCAAACGACGTTCACCAAATTAATCAGGATGCATGGACAGTGATCTAAGGAATTTCAAGGAAAAACAGTTGACCTGGTGGACAGGGGCAAAATTGATGTGGATGCACTTAAGGCCCAATATTATGAGTTGCAATATCAAAGAATTAAAAGCCCACAACATAGTCCAGTAGATCCAAGAAGGCCAAGATTGAAGAAGCAGCCCAAGAATATTCCATAGCATCTCTACAGTCTTTAATATGAGGGGTTTCCTAAGGAATTCTTGAGTTCTTAATTTCTTAGGTTTAATTTATTGTTTGAGATTATTTTCTTTAATTTAAACAACCTCTAAGCTTTGGAACAGTCAGACAGGGATTTGGAAAGTTTTGAACAAAAACAGAGGTAGTCGTATTTTTTCGCCACTAAATGGACGATTTGGTCCTTGTCCACGAGGTCCATTGTTTTTCCTCGAAATTGCCCTAGATCACCGTCCATGCATCCTGGTTAATATGGTGAATGTCGTTTGCCGCGTATTCGTCATCTTGATGGTATTTTATTTTTAAATTTATATATTTTCATGAAAATTACAAAATAATTTCCCATTTCTTGCTATTTTTAGCTAATATTTTTTTACTATTTAAAGTGCCTCTAAGCTTTGAGACGGTCAGACAGCGATTTGGCACGTTTTGAACAAAAACGGAGGTTGTCGTGTTTTTTCGCCACTAAATGGACAATTTTGCCAATAAATTAAACAATAAATTAAACCTAAGAAATTAAGAACTCAACAACTACTTAGGAAACCCTAAAGATTGTAGAGATGCTATGGAATATTCTTGGGCTGCTTCTTCAATCTTGGCCTTCTTGGATCCACTGGATTATGTTGTGAACTCTTAATTCTTTGATATTAGACGTCGTAATATTGGGCCTTAAGTGCATCTGCATCAATCTCCCCCTTCTTGACAAAGATTTGTCCTCAAATCTTGATTGCTGCTTTGGGTATTATTGCTCCATAGAACCACAATCCAAGTTTGTGCACACAAATCAAGCCCTAACTCTGGCGGCCTACCCAAGTGTGTTGGTTCACAAATCAATGGCAAACTACCATGCTGCTTAGATGGAAGTTTACAACCTAAGTAACAATATGATCCAAACAAGTAATTGAAGTGGAATGTTGTAGTAGCACCTTCATCAATTGCATTGAAAAGTCGTGGTGATTGTTGTTGACATGTCTTCTCATGATTTGATAATACAAACCCATAAAGGAAACCATTGTTCATGCATAGTGCCTCTGAATTCTTCAACTCTTGGATGAAACCTTTTGGTTCTTCTGGCAGAATTTCTTTTATTGCCTTGTTCAATAATATCTCGTGCTTTGGTAGATTTGAACTTCTTGGATTTATCTCCTTTTTAAGTCTCACCACATCTTGCTTTGGAGGATCCAAGCACTTTGGATTTGCGTTCATGGTCATTGGTGCTTTAATTTCCAAAAGATCCAATCTTTCTAGGTCCACCTCCTTCTTTACTAACACCATTAGCTTTGGTAGATCCAAATCATTTGGTTCTACTTCTGTTGACTTTGTTTCTTCTACTTGAACAACTTTTATGGCTTTCTTCGGTGAAGCTTCTCTCCCATACCACCTTTTGATGCGGATGCACTTAAGGCCCAATCTTACGAGTTCCAATATCAAAGAATTAAGAGTTCACAACATAATCCAATGGGTCCAAAAAGGCCAAGGTTGAAGAAACAGTCCAAGAATATTCCATATCATCTCTGCAGGCTTTAATATGGGGGGTTTCAAAAATAATTGTTGAGTCCTTAATTTCTTAGGTTTAATTTATTGTTTGAGAATATTTTCTTTTATTTGGTTTTTCATAATTGTCTAGGTTCCTGATTTATCTGGGTTTCCATACTTGTTAGATTTCTAATTTGTTTAGAATTCTTTATTTGTCAGAATCTAGATTTGTTAAGACTTCTTTAATTATAGGTATTCTTGATTTGTCTGGATCCTTCTAGAATTAGGTTTAGCTACCTATTTAAAGGGAGCATTGTTTCAATTGTAAGTAGAGTTTTTTTTTTTTCCAGAGAATAGAAACCCCAAAGTTGTGTGATCAACTTTTGCATCCTTTGTCCAATTCTTGCCAGGGATTGGTGGTGGAACACCTCCTTAACTGGTGGCGTTGCCTTTACGTCTTGGAGCTTGTTGGCATCTATCCTTTTATTTTAATTATTCCTATTTTCGTTTTTTTCTCCCTTCCTCCCTACCAAACACTCACTTTTTCCCACAAAAAAACCAAAACACCAAAAAAACGATTTTTACATATTTTCTAAACCCGAGCTTGCTCAAGCCCACCATAACATTCGCATCACCTTTCTATCCACATATCATAGTCTTCTTTGTAATAATTGTAGTTATTTTGTTGTTGGTACCCGGAATATGAAAAAGCACAATCTTTTCTTTGGTTGCATTGTGGGTCTTGTCTTCGGGATTTGTTCATCTTGCGCACGTCAACTTGGTCTTGCTTGAAATCTTTGGGCAAGAAGCGCCTTTTGAGTAGCTTCTTTAGTTTTTCCCACGAACGGAACTTATCCTTTCCATCTCAAACTCTTTGTTTCTTAACATTCTCCCACCATAAAGAAGCAAATTCTTTGAGATGAAGAACAACAACCTTATATTTCTTTCGATCATCGTACGCTTGGAACTCAAACACCTTCTCAATATGATATAGCCAATCAATAAAATCATTGGGATCAAGAGTACCTTTAAATTCTGGGATCTTGGCACGCAAGCTATCATCATCTTGTCGCCTCCTCCTCTGTTGTCTTTCATCTTGGTTGCCTTGGTAAAAGGCTTGCAACTTCTTGACAATGTCAAAAAGTTGCTCCTTTACCTCACCTAACTGAAGAGAAAAAATTTTGTTTCCAACATCCCATGGTGGAATTGTCGAATAATGGCCACAATAATGCGATGAAAACTTGTCATCCGAATTAAACATCTTGAAGAGAGCTCACTCATAAGAATAACCTAGGCTCTGATACCACTTAATGCGAATGTTATGGTGGGCTTGAGCGAGCTCGGGGTAAGAAAATATGTAAAAATCATTTTTTTGGTGTTTTTGGGTTTTCTGTAGGAAAAGTGAGTGTTTGGTAGGGAAGAAGGGAGGAAAAACGAAAATAAGAATAACAAAAACAAAAGATAGACGCCAACAATCTCCAAGACGTAAAGGCAATGCCACCAGTAAAGAACCACCACCAATCCCTGGCAGGAATTGGATAAAGGATGTAAAAGTTGATCACACAACTTTGAGGTTTCTATTATCTGGAAAACAACTCTGCTTACAACTGAAACAATGCTCCCTTTAAATAGGCAGCTAAACCTAATTCTAGAAGGATCCTGACAAATCAAGAATCCTTATAATTAAGGAAGTCTTAACAAATCTAGATTCTGACAAATAAAGAATTCTAAACAAATTAGAAATCTAACAAATATGGAAGCCCAGATAAATTAGGAACCTAGACAATTATGGAAAACCAAATAAAAGAAAATATTCTTAAACAATGAATTAAACCGAAGAAATTAAGAACTCAACAACTACTTAGGAAACCCTAAAGATTGTAGAGATGCTATGGAATATTCTTGGGTTGCTTCTTCAATCTTGGCCTTCTTGGATCCACTGGATTATGTTGTGAACTCTTAATTCTTTGATATTGGAAGTTGTAATATTGGGCCTTAAGTGCATCCGCATCAATAGCGAAAAAATACGAGTATCTCCGTTGTTGTTCAAAACTTGAAAAATTACTGTGTGACCATCCTAAAGCTTAGAGGTTCTTTAAATAGTAAAAAATATTAGCTAAAAATATCAAAAAATGGGAAATTACTTTGTCATTGTTAATGAAAATATATAAATATAAAAAAAATAAAAAATACCATCAAGGTGACAAATATGTGGCAAACGACATTCAACATTTTATTCAGGATGCATGGACTGTGATCAAGGGGAGTTTCGAGGAAAAACAATGGCCCTCGTGGAGAGGGGCAAAATCATCGATTTAGTGGCGAAAAAATACGAGTATCTCCTTTTTTGTTCAAAGCTTGCAAAATTATTGTGTGACCGTCCCAAAGCTTAGAGGTACTTTAAATAGTAAAAAATATTAGCTAAAAATAGCAAAAAATAGCAAAAAATGGTAAAATATTTGTTCATTTTTAACGAAAATATATAAATATAAAAAAAATAAAAAATACCATGAAGGTGACAAATACGTAGCAAAAGACATTCACCATTTTAATCAGGATGCATGGACAGTGATTTAGGGGAATTTCGAGGAAAAATAGTGGACCTCATGGACAGTGGCAAAATTGTCGATTTAGTAATGAAAAAATACGAGTATCTCTGTTTTTGTTCAAAACTTGAAAAATTACTGTGTTACCGTCCCAAAGCTTAGAGGTTCTTTAAATAGTAAAAAATATTAGCTAAAAATGGAAAATTACTTTGTTTTAATGAAAATATATAAATATAAAAAAATAAAAAATACCATCAAGGTGATGAATACACGGCGAACGGCATTCAGCATTTTAATCAGGATGCATGGACGGTGATCAAGGGGAGTTTCGAGGAAAAACAATGGACCTCATGGATAGGGGTAAGATCGTCGATTTAGTGGCAAAAAAATATGAGTATCTCCGTTTTAGTTCAAGGCTTGCAAAATTACTGTGTGACCGTCCCAAAGCTTAGAGGTTCTTTAAATAGTAAAAAATATTAGCCAAAAATAGCAAAAAATGGGAAATTATTTTGTGATTTTTAATGAAAATATATAAATATAAAAAAAAATAAAAAATACCATTAAGGTGATGAATACGTGGTGAACAGCATTCAACATTTTAATCAGGATGCATGGATGGTGATCAAGGGGAATTTCAAGGAAAAACAATGGCCCTCGTGGATAGCGGCAAAATCGTCGATTTAGTGGTGAAAAAATATGAGTATTTCTGTTTTTGTTCAAAACTTGCGAAACAACTGACGCAAAGCTTAGAGGTTCTTTAAATAGTAAAAAATATTAGTAAAAAATAGGAAAACATGGAAAATTATTTTGTCATTATTATGAAAATATATAAATATAAAAAAATAAAAAATACCTTCAAGGTGACAAATACGTGGCAAACGAGATTTAGCATATGGATAGGGGCAAAATCGTCCATTTAGTGGTAAAAAAATATGGGTATCTCCGTTGTTGTTCAAAGCTTGCGAAATTACTGTTTGACCGACCCAAAGCTTAGAGCTTCTTTAAATAGTAAAAAAAATTAGCTAAAAATATCTGAAAATGGGATATTATTTTGTCAATTTTAATGAAAAGATATAAATATAAATAAAATTAAAAGATACCATCAATCTTACGAATATGCAGCAAACAAGATTCTTCATATTAATCAGGATGCATGGATGGTGATCTAGGGTAATTTTGAGGAAAAACAGTGGACCTCATGGATAGGGGCAAAATCGTCCATTTAGTGGCGAAAAAATACTACTTCCACCATTTTTTTTCAAAACTTGCGAAATCCCTCTCTGAGTGTCCCAAAGCTTCGAGGTTCTTTAAATAGTAAAAAATATTAGCTAAAAATAGCAAAAAATCAGAAATTATTTTGTCAATTTTATGAAGATATATAAATAAAAAATAAAAAATAAAAAATACCGTCATGGTGATGAATATGCGGCAAAGAACATTCACCATTTTAATCAGCATGCGTGGGCGATGATCTAGGGCAATTTCGAGGAAAAACAGCGGACCTCATGAAAATTATCTTGTCATTTTTATGAAAATCTATAGATATAAAAAAAAATAAAAAATACCTTCAAGGTGATGAATATGCGGCGAACGACACTCACCATATTAATCAAGATGCATGGACGGTGATCCTGGGCAATTTCAAGGAAAAGCAGTGGACGTCGTGGACAAGGGCAAAATCGTCCATGTAGTGACAAAAAAATACGAGTATCTCCATTTTTGTACAAAACTTGCAAAATTACTATTTGACTGACCCAAAGCTTAGAGGTTCTTTAAATAGTAAAAAAAATTAATAAAAAATATCTAAAAATGGGATATTATTTTGTTAGTTTTAATCAAAAGCTATAAATTTAAAAAAAATTAAAAAATTACCATCAAGCTTACAAATATGCGGCAAACAAGATTCACCATATTAATTAGGATTGCATGGACGGTGATCTAGCGCAATTTCGAGGAAAAACAGTGGACCTCGTGGATAGGGGCAAAATCGTCCATTTAGTGGCAAAAAAATACTACTTCCTCCTTTTTTTTTTGAAAACTTGCGAAATCCCTCTCTAATTGTCCCAAAGCTTAGAGATTCTTTCAATACAAAAAAATATTCAATAAAAAAAGAAAAAAATGGGAAATTATTTTGTCATTTTTATGAAAATATATAAATATAAAAAACAAAAAAATACCATCAAGGTGATGAATATGCGACAAACAACATTCACCATTTTAAACAATATGCGTGGATGGTGATCTAGGGCAATTTCGAGGAAAAACGGTGGACCACGTGGACAGGAGCATAATTGTCAATTTGGTGGTGAAAAAATACAATTACCTCCATTTTTGTTCAAAACTTGCAAAATTACTGTTTGACCGTCCCAATGCTTAGAGGTTCTTTAAATAGTAAAAGAAATTAGCTAAAAATTAGAAAGAATGGCAAATGATTTTGTCTTTTTGAATGAAAATATATAAATATATAAAAAAAATAAAAAATACCATCAAGGTGACAAATACGCGGGAAACGACATTCACCATTTTAATAGGGAGGCGTGGAGGTTGATCAAGGGCAATTTCAGTGAAAAACGTTGTACCTCATGGACAGGGGCAAAATCGTCCATTTAGTGGAAAAAAATACGAGTATCTCTGTTTTTGTTCAAAACATGCAAAATTACTGTCTGATAGACCCAAAGCTTAGAGGTTCTTTAAATAGTAAAACATATTAGCTAAAAATATCCTAAAATGGGATATTATTTTATCATTTTTAATGAAAATATATAAATATAAAAAAATTAAAAAATACCATGAAGCTGACGAATATGCGGCAAACGACATTCACCATATTAATCAAGACGCATGGACAGTGATCTAGGACAATTTCGAGGAAAAACAACGGACCTTGTTGATAGGGGCAAAAGTGTCCATTTAGTGGCAAAAAAATACTACCTTTTTTTTTTTTTTCAAAACTTGTGACATCCCTGTCTGATTGTCCAAAAGCTTAGAGGTTCTTTAAATAGTAAAAAATATAAGCCAAAAATAGCCAAAAATGAGAAATTATCTTGTCATTTTTATGAAAATATATGAATATAAAAAAATAAAAAAAATACCATCATGGTGATGAATACACGGCAAACAACATTCACCATTTTAATCAGTATGCGTGGATGATGATCTAGGGCAATTTCGAGGAAAAATAGTGGACCTTGTGGACAGGGGCAAAATCTTCGATTTAGTAGCAAAAAAATACGAGTACCTCTATTTTAGTTTAAAACTTGTAAAATTACTGTCTAACCGACGTAAAGCTTCAAGGTTCTTTAAATAGTAAAAAATATTAGCTAAAAATAGGAAAACATGGGAAATTATTTTGTTATTTTTATGAAAATATATAAATATAAAAAAAAAATAAAAAATACCTTCAAGGTGACGAATACGCGGCAAACGAGATTTAGCATATTAATTAGGATGCATGGATGGTGATCCAGGGCATTTTTGAAGAAAACCAATGGACGTCGTGGACAAAGGCAAAATCATCCATGTAGTGGCAAAAAAAAACGACTATCTCCGTTTTTGTTCAAAGCTTGCGAAATTACTATTTGACCGACCCAAAGCTTAGAGGTTCTTTAAATAGTAAAAAAAAATTAGCAGAAAATATCTGAAAATGGGGGATATTGTTTTGTCAGTTTTAATCAAAAGCTATAAATTTAAAAAAAATTAAAAAATACCATCAAGCTGACAAATATGCAGCAAACAAGATTCACCATATTAATTAGGATGCATGGACGGTGATCCAACGCAATTTTGAGGAAAAACAGTGGACCTCGTGGATAGGGGCAAAATCGTCCATTTAGTGGCGAAAAAATACTACTTCCTCCGTTTTTTTTGAAAACTTGCGAAATCCCTCTTTGACTGTCCCAAAGCTTAGAGATTCTTTCAATACAAAAAAATATTAACTAAAAAAAGAAAAAATGGGAAATTATTTTTCCATTTTTATGAAAATATATAAATATAAAAAAAGAAAAAAATACCATTTGAAAATATATAAATATAAAAAAAGAAAAAATACCATCAAGGTGATGAATACGCGACAAACAACATTCACCATTTTAAATAGTATGCGTGGATGATGATCCAGGGCAATTTCGAGGAAAAACGGTGGACCACGTGGACAGGAACAAAATCGTCAATTTGGTGGTGAAAAATACAATTACCTCTATTTTTGTTTAAAACTTTCGAAATTACTGTCTGACTGTCCCAATGCTTAGAGGTTCTTTAAATAGTAAAAAAAAATTAGCTAAAAATATCCTAAAATGGGATATTATTTTTTTATTTTTAATGAAAATATATAAATATAAAAAAATTAAAAAATACCATGAGGTTGACGAATATGCGGCAAACGACATTCACCATATTAATCAAGATGCATGGACGGTGATCTAGGACAATTTCGAGGAAAAACAGCGGACCTCGTTGATAGGGGCAAAATTGTCCATTTAGTGGCAAAAAAATACTACTTCCTCTGTTTTTGCTCAAAACTTGTGACATCCCTATCTGACTGTCGAAAAGCTTAGAGGTTCTTTAAATAGTAAAAAATATAAGCCAAAAATAGCCAAAAATAGGAAATTATCTTGTCATTTTTATGAAAATATATGAATATAAAAAAAATAAAAATACCATCATGGTGATGAATACGTGGCAAACACCATTCACCATTTTAATCAGTATGCGCGGACGATGATCTAGGGCAATTTCGAGGAAAAATAGTGGAGCTCATGGACAGGGCAAAAATAGTCGATTTCGTGGCGAAAAAATACGAGTATCTCCATTTTTCTTCAAAGCATGCGAAATTACTGTTTGATCGACCCAAAGCTTAGAGGTTCTTTAAATAGTAAAAAAAATTATCTAAAAATTGCAAAAAATGAGAAATTATTTTGTCATTTTTATGAAAATATATAAATATATATATATAAAAAAAGTACCTTCAAGGTGACGAATACGTGGCAAACGACATTCACCATATGAATTAGGATTCATGCACGGTGATCCAGGGCAATTTCAAGGAAAATCAGTGGACGTCGTGGGCAGGGGCAAAACCGTCCATTTAGTGGCGAAAAAAATACGAGTATCTCCGTTTTTGTTCAAAGCTTGCGAAATTACTGTTTGACCGACCCAACGCTTAGAGGTTCTTTAAATAGTAAAAAAAATTAGCTAAAAATATCTGAAACTGGGATATTATTTTGTCAGTTTTAATCAAAAGATATAAATATAAATAAAATTAAAAATATCATCAAGCTTACAAATATGCGGCAAACAAGATTCACCATATTAATCAGGATGCATGGACCGTGATCTAGGGCAATTTTGAGGAAAAACAGCGGACCTCGTGAATAGGGGCAAAATCATCCATTTAGTGGCGAAAAATTAACTACTTCCTCCATTTTTTTTCAAAACTTGTGAAATCCCTCTCTAACTGTCCCAAAGCTTAGAGGTTCTTTAAATAGTAAAAATAATTAGCTAAAAATAACAAAAAATGGGAAATTATTTTGTCATTTTTATGAAAATATATAAATATAAAAAAATAAAAAGTACCTTCAAGGTGATAAATACGCGGCAAACGACATTCACCATATTAAATAGGATTCATGCACGGTGATCCAGGGCAATTTCGAGGAAAAATAGGTGACCTTGTGGACAGGGGCAAAATCGTCCATTTAGTGGCAAAAAAATACAAGTATCTCCGTTTTTGTTCAAAACATGCGAAACTACTATCTGACTGACCTAAAGCTTAGAGGTTCTTTAAATAGTAGAAAAAATTAGCTACAAATATCCTAAAATGGCAAATTATTTTGTCATTTTTATGAAAATATATAAATATAAAAAAAAATAAAAAATACCATCAATGATGCGGATGCACTTAAGGCCCAATATTACGAGTTCTAATATCAAAGAATTAAGAGTTCACAACATAATCCAATGGGTCCAAGAAGGCCAAGGTTGAAGAAGCAGCCCAAGAATATTCCATAGCGTCTCTGCAGCCTTTAATATGAGGGGTTTCCTAAATAATTGTTGAGTCCTTAATTTCCTAGGTTTAATTTATTGTTTGAGAATATTTCCTTTTGTTTGGTTTTCCATAATTGTCTAGGTTCCTGATTTATCTAGGTTTTCATACTTGTCAGATTTCTGATTTGTTTAGGATTCCTTATTTGTCAGAATCCAGATTTGTTAAGACTTCCTTAATTATAAGGATTCTTGATTTATCAGGATCCTTTTAAAATTAGGTTTTAAGGATTCCTGATTTACCAGGATCATTCTAGAATTAGGTTTTAAGGATTCCTGATTTACCAGGATGCTTCTAGAATTAGGTTTAGCTGCCTATTTAAAGGGAGCATTGTTTCAATTGTAAGCAGAGTTGTTTTCAAGAGAATAGAAACCCCAAAGTTGTGTGATCAACTTTTGCATCCTTTATCCAATTCTTGCCAGGGATTGGTGGTGGAGCACCTCCTTGACTGGTGGCGTTGCCTTTACGTCTTGGAGCTTGTTGGCATCTATCCTTTTATTATGATTATTCCTATTTTCGTTTTTTTCTCCCTTCCTCCCTACCAAACACTCACTTTTCCCACAAAAAAACCCAAAACACCAAAAAAACGATTTTTACATATTTTCTAAACCCGAGCTCGCTCAAGCCCACCATAACATTCGCATCAGGATCCTTCTAGAATTAGGTTTTAAGGATTCCTGATTTACCAGGATCCTTCTAGAATTAGGTTTAGCTGCCTATTTAAAGGGAGCATTGTTTCAATTGTAAGCAGAGTTGTTTTCAAGAGAATAGAAACCCCAAAGTTGTGTGATAAACTTTTGCATCCTTTATCCAATTCTTGCCAGGGATTGGTGGTGGAGCACCTCATTGACTGGTGGTGTTGCCTTTACGTCTTGGAGCTTGTTGGCATCTATCCTTTTATTCTGATTATTCCTATTTTCGTTTTTTTCTCCCTTCCTCCCTATCAAACACTCACTTTTCCCACAAAAAAACCCAAAACACCAAAAAAACGATTTTTACATATTTTCTAAACCCGAGCTCGCTCATGCCCACCATAACATTTGCATCAAGTGGTAATCAGAGCCTAGGTTATTCTTTTGAGTGAGCTCTTTTCAAGATGTTTAATTCGAGTGACAATTTTTCATCGCATTATCATGGCCATTATTCGACAATTCCACCATGGGAAGTTGGAAACAAAATTTTATCTCTTGAGTTAGGCGAGGTAAAGGAGCAACTTTCTGATGTCATCAAGAAGTTGCAAGCCTTTTGCCAAGGCAACCAAGATGAAAGACAACAGAGGAGGAGGAGGAGGCCAGATGATGATAGCTTGCGTGCCAAGATCCCAGAATTTAAAGGTACTCTTGATCCCAATGATTTTATTGATTGGCTATGTCATATTGAAAGGGTGTTTGAGCTCCAAGCATATGATGATAAGAAGAAATATAAGGTTGCTGTTCTTCATCTCAAAGAATTTGCTTCTTTGTGGTGGGAGAATATTAAGAAACAAAGAGAACGAGATGGAAAGGAAAAGGTCTGTTCATGGGAGAAACTGAAGAAGTTACTCCAAAGGCGCTTCTTGCCCAAAGATTTCAAGCAAGACCATGTTGACGTGTGCAAGATCAACAAATCCCAAAGCCAAGACCCACAATGTAACCAAAAAAAAGATTGTGCTTTTTCATATTCCAGGTACCAACAACAGAACAACTACAATTATGACAAAGAAGACTATGATATGTGGATAGAAAGGTGGTATGGGAGAGAAGCTTTACCAAAGAAAGCCATAGAAGTTGTTCAAGTAGAAAAAACAAAGTCAACAGAAATAGAACCAAAAGATTTGGATCTACCAAAGCTAGTGGTGTTGGCAAAGAAAGATGAGAACCTAGAAAGTTTGGATCTTTTGGAAATTGAAGCACCAATGACTATGAATGCAAATCCAAAGTGCTTAGATCCCCTAGAGCAAGATGTGCTGCCTAAAAAGGAGATAGATCTAAGAAGTTCAGATCTACTAAAGCACGAGATATTACCAAACAAGGCAAAGGAAGAAATTTTGTTAGAAGAAACACAAGGTTCATCCAAGACTTGAAGAATTCAAAGGCACTAAACATGAATAGTGGTTTCCTTTGTGGATTTGTATTGTCAAATCATGAGGAGACGATGTGTCAACAACAATTACCAAGACTTTTCAATGCAATTGATGAAGGTGCTACTACAACATTCCATAACTTCAACTACTTGTTTGGATCATATTGTTGCTTAGGTTATAGACTTCCATCCAAGCAGCATGGTAGTTTGCCATTTATTTATGAACCAACACACTTGGGTAGGCCACCAGAGTTAAAGAATAATTTGTGTGCACAAACTTGGATTACGGATCTATGGAGCAATAAAACCAAAAGCAACAATCAAGATTTGAGGACAAATCTTTGTCAAGAAGGGGAGATTGATGCGGATGCACTTAAGGCCCAATATTACGAGTTCCAATATCAAAGAATTAAGAGTTCACAACATAATCCAATGGGTCCAAGAAGGCCAAGGTTGAAGAAGCAGCCCAAGAATATTCCATAGCATCTCTGCAGGCTTTAATATGGGGGGTTTCCTAAATAATTGTTGAGTCCTTAATTTCTTAGGTTTAATTTATTGTTTGAGAATATTTCCTTTTGTTTGGTTTTCTATAATTGTCTAGATTCCTTATTTATCTAGGTTTTCATACTTGTCAGATTTCTGATTTGTTTTGGATTCCTTATTTGTCAGAATCCAGATTTGTTAAAACTTCCTTAATTATAAGGTTTCTTGATTTATCAGGATCCTTCTAGAATTAGGTTTTAAGGATTCCTGATTTACCAGGATCCTTCTAGAATTAGGTTTTAAGGATTCCTGATTTACCAGGATCCTTCTAGAATTAGGTTTAGCTGCCTATTTAAAGGGAGCATTGTTTCAATTGTAAGCAGAGTTGTTTTCAAGAGAATAGAAACCCCAAAGTTGTGTGATCAACTTTTGCATCCTTTATCCAATTCTTGCCAGGGATCGGTGGTGGAGCACCTCCTTGACTGGTGGTGTTGCCTTTACGTCTTGGAGCTTGTTGGCATCTATCCTTTTATTTTGATTATTCCTATTTTCGTTTTTTTTTCTCCCTTCCTCCCTACCAAACACTCACTTTTCCCACAAAAAACCCAAAACACCAAAAAAAATGATTTTTACATATTTTCTAAACCCGAGCTCGCTCAAGCCCACCATAACATTCGCATCAATCAAGGTGATGAATACGCGGCAAACAAGAATCACCATTTTAATCAGTATGTGTGGATGATGATCCACGGCAATTTTGAGGGCAAGCAGTGGACATCGTGGACAGGAGCAAAATCATGCATTTAGTGGCAAAAAAAAAAGGAGTATCTCTGTTTTTGTTCAAAGCTTGCGAAATTACTGTTTGACTAACCCAAAGCTTATAGGTTCTTTAAATAGTAAAAAAAAATTATCTAAAAATATCTGCAAATGTGATATTATGTTGTCAATTTTATGAAAATATATAAATATAAAAAAAATAAAAAGTACCTTCAAGGTGACGAATACGCGGCAAACGACATTCACCATATTCATCAGGATGCATAGACGGTGATCCAAGGCAAATTTAAGGAAAAACTTTGGACATCATGGAGAGGGGCAAAATCGTCCATTTAGTGGTGAAAAAAATACTACTTCCTCCGTTTTTGCTCAAAGCTTGCGAAATTACTGTCTGACTGACCCAAAGCTTAGAGGTTCTTTGAATTGTAAAAAAAAATTAGCTAAAAATATCTAAAAATGGGATATTGTTGTGTTCGTTTTAATGAAAATATATAAATATAAATAAAATTAAAAAATACCATCAAGCTTACAAATATGCAGCAATCCAGATTCACCATATTAATCAGGATGCATGGACGGTGATCCAGGGCAATTTCGAGGAAAAACAGTGGACCTCGTAGATAGGGGCAAAATCGTCCATTTTGTGGCAAAAAAAAATACTACGTCCTCCGTTTTTTTTTCAAAACTTGCGAAATTCCTTTCTGACTATCCCAAAGCTTAGAGGTCCTTTAAATATTAAAAAGGATTAGCTAAAAATAGCAAAAAATGCGAAATTATTTTGTCATTTTTATGAAAATATATAAATATAAAAAAATAAAAAGTACCTTCAAGGTGATGAATACGCAGCAAACGACATTCACCATATTAATTAGGATGCATGCACGGTGATCCAGGGCAATTTCGAGGAAAAATAGTGGACCTTGTGGATAGGGGCAAAATCATCAATTTAGAGGCAAAAAAATTCGAGTACCTCCGTTTTTGTTCAAAACATGCAAAATTACTGTCTGACTGACCCAAAGCTTAGAGGTTCTTTAAGTAGTAAAAAAAATTAGCTAAAAATATCCTAAAATGGGATATTATTTTTTCATTTTTCATTATAAATATAAATAAAATTAAAAAAATACCATCAAGCTTATGAATATGCGGCAAACGAGATTCACCATATGAATCAGGATGCATGGACGGTGATCCAGGGCAATTTTGAGGAAAAATAGTGGACCTCGTGGATAGGGGCAAAATCATCCATTTAGTGGCAAAAAAATACTACTTCCTGTATTTTTTTTCAAAACTTACGAAATCCCTCTCTGACCGTCCCAAAGCTTAAAGGTTGTTTAAATAGTAAACAATATTAGGCAAAAATAGCCAAAAATGGGAAATTATTTTTCCATTTTTATGAAAATATGTAAATATAAAAAAAATAAAAAAAATATCTTCAAGGTGACGAATACGTGGCAAACAACATTCACCCTTTTAATCAGGATATGTGGACGATGATCCAAGGCAATTTCGAGGAAAAACAGTGGACCTCGTGGACAGAGGCAAAATCATCAATTTAGTGGCAAAAAAATACAATTACCTCCATTTTTTTTCAAAAGTTGCGAAATTACTATCTGACCGTCCTAAAGCTTAGAGGTTCTTTAAATAATAAAAAATATTTACCAAAAATAGCTAAAAATATGAAATTATTTTGTCATCTGTATGGAAATATATAAATATATAAAAAAAATGCCTTCAAGTTGACGAATATGCGGCAAACAACATTCACCATTTTAATCAGATTCATGGACGATGATCCATGGCAATTTCGAGGAGAAATAGTGAACCGCATGGACAATGGCAAAATCGTCAAATTAGTGGCAAAAAAATACAAGTACCTCCATTTTAGTTCAAAACTTGTGAAATTACTGTGTGACCGTCCCAAAGCTTAGAGGTTTTTTAAATATAGTAAAAAATATTAGCTTTAAATAACAAAAAATGGCAAATTATTTTGTCATTTTTAAATCAAGGTGACGAATACGTGGCAAACAACATTCAACATTTTAATCAGGATGCATGGACGTTGATCCAGGGGAATTTTGAGAAAAAACAGTGAACCTCGTGGATAGGGGCAAAATCGTCGATTTAGTGGTGAGAAAATACGAGTATCTCCGTTTTTGTTCAAAACTTGCGAAATTACTGTCTGATCGTCCCAAAGCTTAGAAGTTCTTTAAATAGTAAAAAAATATTAGCTAAAAATAGCAAAAAAATGGGAAATTAATCTTCATTAAAATGGTCATTGTCATTTGTTGCGTATTCGTCAGCTTAATGGTATTTTTTATTCTTTTTTATATTTATATATTTTCATAAAAAATGGCAAAATAATTTTCCACTTTTTGTTATTTTTAGCTAATATTTTTTATTATTTAAAGAACCTCTAACCTTTGGGCCAGTTAGATAGTAATTTCGCAAGTTTTGAACATAAATGGAGGTAGTCGTATTTTTTTGCTAGTAACTGGACGATTATGCCCAACTAAATGGTATTCCCGTAGCAATTGGGATTATGGATTTTCAGTTTATGGGGGGTAGTATGGGATCGGTAGTTGGCGAGAAAATCACCCGTTTGATCGAATATGCTACCAATCAACTTTTACCTCTTATTTTAGTGTGTGCTTTTGAAGGAGCACGCATGCAAGAAGGAAGTTTGAGCTTGATGCAAATGGCCCTGTCCACCTGGTCCATTGTTTTTCCTTGAAATTCCCTTGGATCACCGTCCATGCGTCTTCATTAAAATGCTGAATGTCATTCGTCGCGTATTTGTCACCTTGATGGTATTTTTTATTTTTTTATGTTTATATATTTTCATAAAAAATGACAAAATAATTTTCCATTTTTTGCTATTTTTACCTAATATTTTTTACTATTTAAAGAACTTCTAAGCTTTGGAACGGTATGATTGTGATGTCTCAAATTTTGAACAAAAATGGAGGTACTTGTATTTTTTCGCCACTAAACGAACAATTTTGCCTCTGTTGAAGGGGTCTACTATTTTTCCTTGAAATTGCCCTGGATCACCGTCCATGCATCCTGATTAAAATGGTGAATGTCGTTCGCCACATATTCATCACCTTGATGGTATTTTTTAATTTTTTTATGTTTATATATTTTCATAAAAAATGTTAGAATAATTTCCCATTATTTGATATTTTTAACTAATATTTTTACTATTTAAAGAACTTTTAAGCTTTGGGACGGTCAGACAATGATTTCGCAAGTTTTGAACAAGAACGGAGGTACTCGTATTTTTTTACCACTAAATGGACAACTTTGCCCCTGTCTACGAGGTCTATTGTTTTTCCTCGAAATTACCGTAGATCACTGTCGATGCATCTTGAGTAGAATGGTGATTTTCGTTTGCTGCGTATTCGTCACCTTGATGGTACTTTTTATTTTGTTTTTATATTTATATATTTTCATAAAAAATGGCAAAATAATTTTCCACTTTTTGTTATTTTTAGCTAATATTTTTTACTATTTAAAGAACCTCTAAGCTTTGGGATGGTCAGATAGTAATTTCGCAAGTTTTGAACATAAACAGAGGTAGTTGTATTTTTTCGCCAATAATTGGATGATTTTGCCCCTGTCCACGAGATCCACTATTTTTCCTCGAAATTCCCCTGGATCACCGTCCATGTCCTGATTAAAATAATGAATGTCGTTCGCTGCGTATTCATCACCTTGATGGTATTTTTTATTTTTTTTATGTTTCTATATTGTCATAAAAAATGACAAAATAATTTCTTATTTTTTGCTATTTTTAGCTAATATTTTTTACTATTTAAAGAACTTTTACACTTTGGGACGGTCAGATAGGGATTGCGCAAGTTTTGAACAAAAAGGGAAGTACTCATATTTTTTGCCACAAAATGGACAATTTCACCCCTGTCGAAGGGGTCCACTGTTTTTCCTCGAAATTGCCCTGGATCATTATTCATGCATCCTAACTAAAATGGTGAATATCGTTCGCCACATATTCATCACCTTGGTGGTATTTTTTATTTTTTTTGTTTATATAATTTCATAAACAATGACAAAATAATTTCCCATTCTTCACAATTTTTACCTTATATTTTTTACTATTTAAAGAACCTCTTAGCTTTGGGATGGTTTGATAAGGATTTCGCAGGTCTTGAAGAAAAAGAGGTAGTTGTAGTTTTTTGCCACTAAATGGATGATTTTGCCCCTGTTGATGGGGTCCACTGTTTTTCCTCTAAATTGCCCAAGATCATTGTCTCTGCATCGTGATTAAAATGGTGAATGTTGTTTGCCACGTATTCGTCACCTTGATGGTAATTTTTATTTTTTTATGTTTATATATTTTAATAAAAAATGACAAAATAATTTCCCATTTTTTGCTATTTTTAGCTTATATTTTTTACTATTTAAAGAACCTCTAAGTTTTAGGACGGTCAAATAGGGATTTTGCAAATCTTGAAGAAAAGCGGAGGTAGCCGAATTTCTTCACCACTACATGGACGGTTTTGCCCTTGTTGACAAGTTCCACTGTTTTTCCTCAAAATTGCCCTAGCTCACTGTCCATGCATCGTGATTAAAATGGTGAATGTCGTGTGCTACGTATTCATCACCTTGAGGGTATTTTTTTTTTTATTTTTTTTACATTTATATGTTTTCATAAAAAAAGGACAGAATAATTTCCCATTTTTTTGCTATTTTTAGCTTATATTTTTTACTATTAAAAGAACCTCTAAGTTTTGGGATGGTCAGATAGGGATTTCGCAAGTCTTGAAGAAAAACGGAGGTAGCCGAATTTTTTCTCCACTATATGGATGATTTTGCCCTTGTTGACAACGTCCAATGTTTTTCCTCGAAATTGCCTAGGATCACCATCCATGCATCTTGATTAAAATGGTGAATGTCATTTGCTGCATATTCGTCACCTTAAGGGTATTTTTTTTTATTTTTTTTACATTTATATATTTTCATAAAAAATGACAAAATAAATTCTAATTATTTGCTATTTTTAACTAATATTTTTTACTATTTAAAGAACTTCTAAGGTTTGGGACGGTAAGATTGTGATGTCGCAAGTTTTGAACAAAAACGGAGGTACTCGTATTTTTTGCCACTAAATGGATGATTTTGCCCCTGTTGAAGGGATCCACTATTTTTCCTTGAAATTGCCCTGGATCACTGTCCATGCATCTTGATTAAAATGGTGAATGTCGTTCACCACGTATTCGTCACCTTGATGGTATTTTTTTATTTTATTTTTATATTTAAATATTTTCATAAAAAATGGAAAAATAATTTCCCACTATTTGCTAGTTTTAGATAATATTTGTTACTATTTAAAGAACCTCTAAGCTTTGGGACGGTCAAATAGTGATTTCGCAAGTTTTGTACAAAAACGGAGGTACTCGTATTTTTTTGCCACTAAATGGATGATTTTGCCCCTGTTGACAAGGTCCATTGTTTTTCCTTGAAATTCCCCAAGATCACCGTCCATGCATCTTGATTAAAATGGCGATTGTTGTTTACCACGTATTTGTCACCTTCATGGTGTTTTTTCTTTTCTTCTTTTTATATTTATATATTTTCATAAAAAATGACAATATAATTGCCAATTTTTTGTTATTTTTAGATAATATTTTTTACTATTTAAAGAACCTCTAAGCTTTGGGATGGTGAGAGAGTGATTTCGCAAGTTTTGAACAAGAAAGGAGGTAGTCGTACTCTTTTACCACTAAATGGACGATTTTGCCCCTGTTGACAAGGTCCACTGTTTTTCCTCAAAATTGCCCTGGCTCAGTGTCCATGCATCGTGATTAAAATGGTGAATGTCGTGTGCCTCGTATTCATCAGCTTGAGGGTATTTTTTATTTTTTTTACATTTATATATTTTCATAAACAATGACAAAATAATTTTCCATTATTTGCTATTTTTAGCTAATATTTTTTACTATTTAATGAACTTTTAAGCTTTGGGACGGTCAGACAGTGATTTCACAAGTTTTGAACGAGAATGGAGGTACTCGTATTTTTTTGGCACTAAATCGACGTCTTTGCTCCTGTCTGCGAGGTCCACTGTTATTCCTTAACATTCCCCTATATCACCATCCAAGCATCTTCATTAAAATGGTGATTGTCATTTGCTGTCTATTCGTCAGCTTGATGGTATTTTTTATTTTTTTTTTTTATATTTAAATATTTTCTTTTTTTTGGTAATATTTGTTACTATTTAAAGAACCTCTAAGATTTGGGACGATTAGACAGTGATTTCGCAAGTTTTGAACAAAAACGGAGTGACTTGTATATTTTTACCACTAAATGGATGATTTTGCCCTTGTCGACAAGGTCCACTGTTTTTCCACAAAATTTTCGTGGATCACCGTCCATGCATCTTGATTAAAATGGTGATTGTCGTTTCCCGCATATTCGTCACTTTGATGGTATTTTGTTTTGTTTTATATTTATATATTTTCATAAAAAATGACAAAATAATTTTCAATTTTTTTTATTTCTAGCTAATATTTTTTACTATTTAAAGAACCTCTAAGCTTTGGGATGGTGAGAGAGTGATTTCGCAAGTTTTGAACAAGAAAGGAGGTAGTCGTACTCTTTCACCACTAAATGGACGATTTTGCCCCTGTTGACAAGGTCCACTGTTTTTCCTCAAAATTGCCCTGGCTCAGTGTCCATGCATCGTGATTAAAATGGTGAATGTCGTGTGCCACGTATGCGTCAGCTTGAGGGTATTTTTTTTATTTTTTTTACATTTATATATTTTCATAAACAATGACAAAATAATTTTCCATTATTTGCTACTTTTAGCTAATATTTTTTACTATTTAAAGAACTTTTATGCTTTAGGATGGTCAGACAGTGATTTTGCAGGTTTTGAACAAGAACGGAGGTACTCATATTTTTTCGCCAGTAAATTGATGAGTTTGCCCCTATCTGCGAGGTCCACTGTTTTTCCTCAACATTCCCCTGGATCACCATCCATGAATCTTGATTGCGATGGTGATGGTCGTTTGCTGCATATTCGTTAGCTTGATGGTATTTTTTATTTTTATTTTTTATATTTATATATTTTGCATAAAAAAAATGGAAAAATAATTTCCCATTTTTTGTTATTTTTTACTATTTAAAGAAGCTCTAGGCTTTGGGACAGTCAGATAGTAATTTTGCAAGTTTTGAACATGAACAGAGGTAGTCGTATTTTTTCGCCACTAACTGGACGATTTTGCCCCTATCCATGAGGTCCACTGGTTTTTCTCGAAATTCCCCTGGATCACTGTCCATGTGTCCTGATTAAAATGTTGAATGTCATTCACTGCGTATTCGTCACCTTGATGGTATTTTTTATTTTTTTTTATATTTAAATATTTTCATAAAAAATGGCAAAATAATTTCCCACTATTTGCTATTTTTAGGTAATATTTGTTACTATTTAAAGAACCTCTAAGCTTTGAGATGGTCAGATAGTGATTTCGCAAGTTTTGAACAAAAACGGAGGTATTCGTATTTTTTTGCCATTAAATGGACAATTTTTCCCCTGTCGACAAGGTCCACTGTTTTTCCTGGAAATTGCCCAAGATCACCGTCCATGCATCTTAATTAAAATGGTGATTGTCGTTTATCACGTATTTATCACCTTCATGGTATTTTTTTTTCTTTTTTTCTTTTTATATTTATATATTTTCATAAAAAATGACAAGATAATTTCCAATTTTTTGTTATTTTTAGCTAATATTTTTTACTATTTAAAGAAGCTCTAAGCTTTGGGATGGTGAGAGAGTGATTCCGCAAGCTTTGAACAAGAACAGAGGTAGTTGTACTCTTTCACCACTAAATGAACGATTTTGCCCCTGTTGACAAGGTCCACTATTTTTACTCGAAATTCCCTTGGATCACCATCCATGCGTCCTGATTAGAATGCTGAATGTCGTTCACCGCGTTTCGTCACCTTCATGGTATTTTTATTTTTTTATGTTTATATATCTTCATAAAAAAAAATAATTTCCCCTTTTTTCCTATTTTTAGCTAATATTTTGTACTATTTAAAGAACTTCTAAGCTTTGGGACGGTCAAATAGTGATTTCGCAAGTTTTGGACAAGAACGGAGGTACTCATATTTTTTCACCACTAAATTGACGACTTTGACCCTGTTTACGAGGTCTATTGTTTTTCCTCAAAATTGCCCTAGATCACCGTCCATGCATCTTGAGTAAAATGGTGATTGTCGTTTGCTGTGTATTCGTCAGGTTCATGGTATTTTTTATTTTTTTTATATTTATATATTTTCATAAAAAATGACAAAATAATTTCCCTTTTTATTATTTTTAGCTAATATTTTTTGCTATTTAAAGAACTTCTAAGCTTTAAGGCGGTCAGATAGTAATTTCGCAAGTTTTGAACATAAACGAAGGTAGTCGTATTTTTTCACCACTAACTGGACGATTTTGCCCCTGTCCACGAGGTCCACTGTTTTTCCTCGAAGTTGCCCTGGCTCATCGTCCATGCATGCTGATTAAAATGGTGAATGTCGTTTGCCGCGTATTTGTCACCTTAAGGGTATTTTTTTTTTACATTTATATATTTTCATAAAAAATGACAAAATAATTTCCCATTATTTCCTATTTTTAGCTAATATTTTTTACTGTTTAAAGAACGTTTAAGCTTTGAGATGGACAGACAGTGATTTCACAAGTTTTGAACAAAAACAGTGGTACTCATATTTTTTCACTACTAAAGCTATGATTTTGCCCCTATCCACGAGGTCCACTGTTTTTCCTCGAAATTGCCCTGTATCACCGTCCATGGATCCTAATTGGAATGGGAATGTCGTTCGCCGCGTATTTGATGCAGAGCAACTATGCCAACCTAAGCCAATGGCCCAACGCATATGTTGAGTGCCCTAACAATTATATGTTTGGATCTAAGAAGCCCAAACTTAAAGGTCATCGCAGAGATTTTTTAGGAATTTTGATATATTTAAGACTCCTTAACTGTGTTGATTTAAGATTCTTAAATTATCAAGGTTCTTAATTATCTAGGATTTCCTTAATTTGTTAGGATCCTATCCCTAATTTATTAGGATCTAATTCTTGATTTGTAGGGATTTTATCTTAATTTAGTTAGTTTGATTTTTTCTTAAATTTAGGGATTTGAATTCTACTAGACTTTGGTTTTACGAATTCTAGATCCTTCTATCATTAGGCTTAGTCGTCTATTTAAGGACATTGTTCTTTTAGTTGTAATCAGAACCTTGAGAACTGTGATGATTGAAAAGTAGCCTTTTACCTTTCAATCATTTATTTTCTAGTCTTTACCCTTCCAGCCTTTACATTTCCAAATTGCCTTGTTATTATTCCATTTCAATCTCTCCATAATCAAAAGCTCACTCCATTGCCCATTGCCATCCACATCAGTACTCATCACCTCGATGGTATTTTTTATTGTTTTTATGTTTATATATTTTCATAAAAAATGACAAAACAATTTCCCATTTTTTGCTATTTTTAGCTCATATTTTTTACTATTTAAAGAACCTCTAAGCTTTGGGACGGTCAGACAGTGATTTAGGAAGTTTTGAACAAAAATGGAGGTCCTCATAATTTTTTGCCACTAAATGGATGATTTTGCCCATGTCCACGAGGTCCACTGTTTTTCCTAGAAATTGCCCGAGATCACCGTCGATCCATCCCGATTAGAATGGTAAATCTCATTTGCCGCGTATTTGTCACCTTGATGGTATTTTTTATTTTTTTATATTTATATATTTCCATAAAAAATAAAAAAAAAATTTTTCATTTTTTGCTATTTTTAGTTAATATTTTTTACTATTTAAAGAACCTGAAAGCTTTGGGACGGTCAGATAGTAATTTTGTAAGTTTTGAACAAAAACGGAGGTACTCATTCTTTTTCACCACTAAATCGACGATTTTGCCCCTGTCCACGAGCTCAATTGTTTTTCCTCAAAATTACCCTGGATCACCGTCCATGCATCCTGATTAAAATGGTGAATGTCATTTGCCGTGTATTTGTCACGTTGATGGTATTTTTTATTCTTTTTATAACTATATATTTTTAAAAAAAATGATAAAATAATTTCCCATTTTTAGATTTTTTAGCTAATATTTTCTCCTATTTCATGAACCTCTAAGCTTTGGGACGATCAGACAGTAATTTCATATGTTTTAAACTAAAATGGAGGTACTCATATTTTTCTGCCACTAAATTGATGATTTTGCCCCTATCCACGAGGTCCCCTATTTTTCCTCGAAATTGCCTGGATCACCACCCATGCATCGTGATTAAAATGATGAATGTCGTTTGCCGCGTATTCAACACCTATTGTTTTCATAAAAAATGACAAAATAATTGCATTTTTTTTTTGCTATTTTTAGCTAATATTTTTTCCTATTTCAACAACCTTTAAGCTTTGGGATGGTCAGATAGTAATTTTGTAAGTTTTGAACAAAAACAAAGGTACTTATATTTTTTTGCCACTAAATCGACGATTTTACCCCTATCCACGAGGTCCACTGTTTTTCCTCGAAATTACCCTGGATCACTGTCCACGCATCCTGATTAATAGCTGAATGTTGTTTGCCGCGTATGTATCACCTTTATCGTTTTCTTTTTATTTTTTTATAATTATATATTTTCATAAAAAATGACAAAATAATTTCACATTTTTTGCTATTTTTAGCTAATATTTTTTCCTATTTCAAGAACCTCTAAGCTTTGGGATGGTCAAACAGTAATCTCGTAAGTTTTGAAGAAAAACGGAGGTACTCATATTTTTTCGCCACTAAATCGACGATTTTGCCCCTATCCACGAGGTCCACTGTTTTTCCTCGAAATTCCCTGGATCACCGTCCATGCATCCTAATTAAAATGGTGAATGTCGTTCGCCACGTATTCGTCACATTGATGGTATTTTTTAACATTTTTATGTTTATAAATTTTCGTAAAAAAGGACAAAATAATTTCTCATTTTTTGCTGTTTTTACCTCATACTTTTTACTATTTAAAGAACCTCTAAGCTTTGGGACAGTCAGACAGTGATTTAGGAAGTTTTGAACAAAAACGGAGGTACTCATAATTTTTTGCCACTAAATGGACAATTTTGCCCCTATCCACGAGGTCCACTGTTTTCCCTCGAAATTACCCTAGATCACTGTCCATGCATTCCGATTAGAATGGTGAATGTCGTTTGCCACTAATTCGACACCTTGATGGTACTTTTTATTTTTTTTATAATTATGTATTTTCATAAAAAATGAACAATTAATTTCCCACTTTTTGATATTTTTAGCTAATATTTTTTCCTATTTCAAGAACCTCTAAGCTTTGGGATGGTCAGACTGTAATTTCCTAAGTTTATAACAAAAATGGAGGTACTCATTTTTTTTTGCCACTA
>CM052362.1:13277020-13379520 GCA_028551475.1 Casuarina equisetifolia
CATCAAAAAAGACAAAATAATTTCTCATTTTTTTGTATTTTTAGCTTATATTTTTTACTATTTAAAAAACCTCTAAGCTTTGGGATGGTCATACAGGGACTTCGAAAGTTTTGAACAAAAACAAAGGTACTCGTATTTTTTCACCACTAACTCGATGATTTTAGCCCTATTGACGAAGTCCACTGTTTTTCCTCGAAATTGCCTTGGATCATCATCCATGCATCTTGATTAAAATGGTAAATGTTGTTTGCCGCATATTCGTCCCCTTAATGGTATTTTTTATTTTTTTTCATAATTATATATTTTCATAAAAAATGGCAAAATAATTTCTTATTTTTTGCTATTTTGAGCTAATATTTTTTACTATTTAAAGAACTTCTAAGATTTTAGACAGCCAAACAGTAACTTTGTATGTTTTGAACAGAAACGGAAGTACTCATTTTTTTTACCACTAAATCGACGATTTTTGCCATGTCCACGAGGTCCACTATTTTTCCTTCAAATTGCCCTGGATCACCGTCCATGCATCCTGATTAAAATGATGAATGTCATTCGTTGGGATTCGTCACCTTGATGGTATTTTTTATTTGTTTTTTATATTTATATATTTTCATAAAAAAATGAAAAAATAATTTCCTATTTTTAGCTAATATTTTTTACTATTTAAAGAACCTCTAGGCTTTGGGACGGTCAGATAGGGATTTCGCAAGTTTTGAACAAAAACGAAGCTACTTGTATTTTTTCACCACTAAATCGACAATTTTAGCATAGTCCACAAGGTCCACTGTTTTTTGTCGAAATTGCCTTGGATAATCGTCCATGCATCCTGATAAAAATGGTGAATGTCATTTGCCGTGTATTCATCACCTTGATGGTATTTTTTTTTTAATTTTTTTATAATTATATCTTTTCATAAAAAATGACAAAATAATTTCCCATTTTTTGCTAGTTTTAGCTAATTTTTTACTACTTAAAGAACCTCTAAGCTTTTAGATGGCCAGATAGTAACCTTGTACGTTTTGAAGAAAAACAGACGTAATGATATTTTTTCGCCTCTAAATCAACGATTTTCCCCCTGTCCACGAGGTCCACTGTTTTTCCTTGAAATTGCCCTGGATCACCGTCCATGCATCATGATTAAAATGGTGAATGTCGTTCGCCACGTACTCGTCACCTTGATGGTATTTTCTTTTGTAATTATACATTTTCATAAAAAATGGCACAATTATTTCCCATTTTTTGCTATTTCTTGCTAATATTTTTTACTATTTAAAGAACCTCAAAGCTTTCAGACGACCAGACAGTAACTTCGTATGTTTTGAACAAAAATGGAGGTACTCATATTTTTTCGCCACTAAATGGATGATTTTGCCCCTGTCCACGAGGTCCACTGTTTTTCCTTCAAATTGCCCTGGATCACCGTCCATGCATCCTGATTAAAATGATCAATGTCATTCGCTGGGTATTCGTCACCTTGATAGTATTTTTTTTTATATTTATATATTTTCATAAAAAATGAAAAAAAATAATTTCCTATTTTTCTATTTTTAGCTAATATTTTTTACTACTTAAAGAACCTCAAAGCTTTGGGACGGTCAGATAGGGATTTCGCAAGTTTTGAACAAAAACAGATGTACTTGTATTTTTTCACCACTAAATCGACAATTGTAGCACAGTCCACAAGGTCCACTATTTTCCGTCGAAATTGCTTTGGATAACCGTCCATGCATCCTGATAAAAATGGTGAATGTCATTTGCCACATATTCATCACCTTGATGGTATTTTTTTTAAAATTTTTTATAATTATATCTTTTCATAAAAAATGACAAAATAATTTCCCATTTTTTGCTAGTTTTAGCTAATATTTTTTACTACTTAAAGAACCTCTAAGCTTTTAGATGGCCAGCTAGTAACCTTGTACGTTTTGAACAAAAACAGAAGTAATGATATTTTTCGCCACAAAATCGATGATTTTTCCCTGGTCCACGGGGTCCACTATTTTTCCTTCAAATTGCCCTGGATCACCGTCCATGCATCCTGATAAAAATGGTAAATGTCGTTCGCCGCGTACTCGTCACCTTGATGGTATTTTCTTTTGTAATTATATATTTTCATAAAAAATGACAAAACTATTTCCCATTTTTTGCTATTTCTTGCTAATATTTTTTACTATTTAAAGAACATCTAAGCTTTCAGATGGCCAGACAGTAACTTCGTATGTTTTGAACAAAAACGGAAGTACTCATATTTTTTCACCACTAAATGGACGATTTTGCCCCTGTCCACGAGGTCCACTGTTTTTCCTTGAAATTGGCCTAGATAACCGTCCATGCATCCTGATTAAAATGGTGCATGTCGTTTGCCGTGTATTCGTCACCTTGATCATATTTTTTGTATAATTATATACTTTCATAAAAAATGACAAAGGAATTTCTCATTTTATGCTATTTTTAGCTAATTCTTTTTACTATTTAAAGAATCTTTAAGTTTTGAGACGGTCAAACAGTGATTTCAGAAGTTTTGAACAAAAAGGGAGGTACTGGTAATTTTTTGCCACTACATGGACGACTTTGCCCATGTCCACGAGGTCCACTGTTTTTCTTCGAAATTGCCTTGGATCACTGTCCATGCATCCTGATTAAAATGGTGCATGTCGTTTGCCGCGTATTCGTCACCTTGATGGTACTTTTTTAATAATTATATATTTTCATAAAAAATGACAAAATAATTTAAATTTTTTGCTATTTTTAGCTTATATTTTTTACTATTTAAAGAACCTCTAAGCTTTGGGATGGTCAGACAGGGATTTCGCAAGTTTTGAACAAAAACGGAGGTACTTGTATTTTTTCACCACTAAATCGACGATTTTAGCCCTGTCCACGAGGTCCACTATTTGTCCTCGAAATTGCGTTGGATCACCATCCATGCGTCTTGATTAAAATGGTAAATGTTGTTTGCCGCATCTTCGTCACGTTAATGGTATTTTTTATTTTTTTCATAATTATATATTTTCATAAAAAATGACAAAATAATTTCCTATTTGTTGCTATTTTTAGCTAATATTTTTTACTATTTAAACAACCTTTAAGCTTTTAGACGGCCAAACAGTAACTTTGTATGTTTTGAACAAAAACGGAAGTACTCATATTTTTTCATGACTAAATCGATGCTTTTTCCCATGTCCACGAGGTCCACTGTTTTTCCTTCAAATTGCCCTCAATCACGGTCCATGCATCCTGAATATAATGATGAATGTCATTTGCCGGGTATTCATCACCTTGATGGTATTTTTTATTTTTTTTATATTTATATATTTTCATAAAAAATGACAAAATAATTTCTCATTTTTCTATTTTTAGCTAATATTTTTTACTATTTAAAGAACCTCTAAGATTTGGGACGGTCAGACAGGGATTTCGCAGGTTTTGAACAAAAATAGAGGTACTCATGTTTTGTCACCACTAAATCGACGATGTTAGCCCTGTCCACGAGGTCCACTATTTTTCCTCGAAGTTGCTTAGATCACCGTCCACGCATCCTGATAACAATGATGAATGTCGTTTGCCGCGTATTTCTCACCTTGATGGAATTTTTTTTATTTTTTTATAATTACATATTTTCATAAAAAATGACACAATTTGCCATTTTTTGTTTTTCTTTGCTAATATGTTTTACTATTTAAAGAACCTGTAAGCTTTCAAATGACCAAATAGTAACCTTGTATGTTTTGAACAAAAATGGAAGTAATCATATTTTTTCACCACTAAATCAACGATTTGTCCCCTGTTCACGACGTCCATTGTTTTTTCCTAAAATTGCCCTGCATCACCGTCCATGAATCATGATTAAAATGGTGAATGTTGTTCGCCGCGTATACATCACCTTGATGGTATTTTTTTTATGTTTTTTATAATTATATATTTTCATAACTAATGACAAAATAATTTCCTAATTTTTGCTATTTTTAGCTAATATTTTTTACTATTTAAAAGACCTCTAAGCTTTCTGATGGTCAGACAGTAATTTCTTAAGTTTTAACAAAAATGAAAGTACTCATATTTTTTCGCCACTAAATCGACGATTTTTCCCATGTCTATGAGGACCACTGTTTTTCCTTGAAATTGCCCTAAATCACCATCCATGCATCCTGATTGAAATGGTGAATGTTGTTTGCTGCATATTCGTCACCTTGATGGTATTCTTTATTTTTTTATATTTATATATTTTCATAAAAAATGACAAAATAATTTCTAATTTTTTGCTAGTTTTAGCTAATATTTTTTACTATTTAAGGAACCTCTAAGCTTAAGGATGGTCAAACAGTGATTTCGCAAGTTTTGAACAAAAATGGAGGTACTCATATTTTTTTGCCACTAAATGGACGATCTTACCCCTATCCACGAAGTCCACTGTTTTTCCTCAAAATTCCCCTGGATCACCATCCATGCATCCTGATTAAAATGGTGAATGTTGTTTTTCGCGTATTCGTACCTTTGATGGGATCCTTTTTATATATATATATTTAAATATTTTCATAAAAAATGACAAAATAATTTCACATTTTTTCTATTTTTAGCTAATATTTTTTACTATTTAAAGAACCTCTCAGCTTTCGAACAGTAAGACAGTAATTTCGTAAGTTTTGAGCAAAAACAGAAGTACTCATATTTTTTCGCCACTAAATCGACGATTTTGCGCACGTCCACGAGGACCAATTTTTCCTTGAAATTGCCTTGGATCATCGTCCATGCATCCTGATTAAAATGGTGAATGTCGTTTACCGCGTATTCATCACCTTGATGGTATTTTTTTTACTTTTTTTATATTTATATATTTTCATAAAAAATGACTAAATAATTTTCATTTTTTTGCTATTTTTAGCTTATATTTTTAGTATTTAAGGAACCTCTAAGCTTTGGCACGGTAAGATAGGGATTTCGCAAGTTTTGAACAAAAACGGAGGTATTCGTATTTTTTCACCATTAAATCGACGATCTTAGCACTGTCCACAAGGTCCACTGTTTTTCCTCGAAATTGCCTTGGATCATCGTCCATGCATCCTGATAAAAATGGTGAATGTCGTTTGCCGCATATTCATCACCTTGATGGTATTTTTTCTTTATTTTTTTTATATTTATATATTTTCATAAAAAATGACTAAATAATTTTCAATTTTTTGGTATTTTTAGCTTATATTTTTTACTATTTAAAGAACCTCTAAGCTTTGGGACAAGTAGACAGTAATTTCACAAGTTTTGATTAGAAACGGAGGCACTCGTATTTTTTTGCCACTAAATGGACGATTTTGCCCCTTTCCACAAGGTCAACTGTTTTTCGTCGAAATTGCCCTAGATCACCATCCATGCATCCTGATTAAAATGGTGAATGCCGTTTCTCGTGTATTCATACCTTTGATGGGATCTTTTGATTTTTTTTATATTGATTTATTTTCATAAAAAATGACAAAATAATTTTCCATTTTTTGCTATTTTTAGCTAATATTTCTTAGTATTTAAAGGACCCTAAACTTTGGGACGGATAGACAATGATTTCTAGGTTTTGAACAAAAATGAAGGTAGTCGTATTTTTTCACCAATAAATGGATGATTTTGCCCTTATCCACCAGGTCCACTATTTTTCATCCAAATTGTGCTCGATCACCATTCATGCATCCTGATTAAAATTATGAATGTCGTTTGCCATGTATTCCTAACTTTCATGGGATTTTTTTAATTTTTTTTATTATTTATATATTTTCCTAAAAGATGACAAAATAATTTCTCATTTTTTCTATTTAAAGCTAATATTTTTTACTATTGAAAGAACCTCTATGCTTTACGATGGTCAAACAGAGATTTCGCAAGTTTTGAACAAAAACAGAGGTACTCGTACTTTTTTCCCACAAAATCGACGATTTTGTCCCTGTCCACAAGGTCAATTGTTTTTCCTCGAAATTGCCCTAGATCATCGTGTATGCATCCTGATTAAAATGGTGAATGTCATTTTTTGCGTATTCGTCACACTAATGGTATTTTTATATATATATTTATGTATTTTCATAAAAAATGACAAAATAATTTCCCATTTTGCGCTATTTTTAGCTAATATTTTTTACCATTTAAAGAACCTCTAAGCTTTGGGACACTTAGACAATTATTTTGGAAGTTTTGAACAAAAACGGAGGTACTCATAATTTTTTGCCACTAAATCAACGGTTTTGCTCCAGTCCACGAGGTCGACTGTTTTTCCTCGAAATTGCCCTAGATCACTATCCATGCATCCAGATTAAAATGGTGAATGTCGTTTGCCATGTATTCATCACCTTGATGGTATTTTTTATTTTTTATTTTTATATTTATATACTTTCATAAAAAATGACAAAATAATTTCCCACTTTTTGCTATTTTTAGCTAATATTTTTTACTATTTAAAGAACCTCTAAGCTTTGGGATAGTCAAACTGCGATTTCACAAGTTTTCAACAAAAACGGGGGTACTCGTATTTTTTTCCCCTGAACGGACAATTTTGCCCTTGTCCACAAAGACCTCTGTTTTTCCTCAAAATTGTGCTGGATCACTATCCATGTATGCTAATTAAATGGTGAATGTCGTCTCCTGCGTATTTGATGCGGATGCACTTAAGGCCCAATATTACAAGTTCCAATATCAAAGAATTAAGAGTTCACAACATAATCCAATGGGTCCAAGAAGGCCAAGGTTGAAGAAGCAGCCCAAGAATATTCCATAGCATCTCTACAGGCTTTAATACGGGGGGTTTCCTAAATAATTGTTGAGTCCTTAATTTCTTAGGTTTAATTTATTGTTTGAGAGTATTTCCTTTTGTTTGGTTTTCTATAATTGTCTAGATTCCTGATTTATCTAGGTTTCCATACTTGTCAGATTTCTGATTTGTTTAGGATTCCTTATTTGTCAGAATCCAGATTTGTTAAAACTTCCTTAATTATAAGGATTCTTGATTTATCAGGATCCTTCTAGAATTAGGTTTTAAGGATTCCTGATTTATCAGGATCCTTCTAGAATTAGGTTTTAAGGATTCCTGATTTACCAGGATCCTTCTAGAATTAGGTTTAGCTGCCTATTTAAAGGGAGCATTGTTTCAATTGTAAGCAGAGTTGTTTTCAAGAGAATAGAAACCCCAAAGTTGTGTGATCAACTTTTGCATCCTTTATCCAATTCTTGCCAGGGATTGGTGGTGGAGCACCTCCTTGACTGGTGGCGTTGCCTTTACGTCTTGGAGCTTGTTGGCATCTATCCTTTTATTTTGATTATTCCTATTTTCGTTTTTTTCTCCCTTCCTCCCTACCAAACACTCACTTTTCCCACAAAAAAACCCAAAACACTAAAAAAATGATTTTTTTACATATTTTCTAAACCCGAGCTCGCTCAAGCCCACCATAACATTCGCATAAGTATTCATCACCTTGATGGTATTTTTTATTTTTTTATATGTATATATTTTCATAAATAATGACAAAATAATTTTTCATTTTTTCCTATTTTTAGCTAATATTTTTTACTATTTAAAGAAGCTCTAAGCTTTGGGACGGTCATATAGGGATTTTTGCAAGTTTTGAAGAAAAACGGAGGTACTCATATTTTTTTGCCACTAAATTGACAATTTTGCCCCCGTCCACGAGGTCCACTGTTTTTCCTCAAAATTGCCCTAGATCACCATCCATGCATCCTAATTAAAATGGTGAATGTCGTTTGCCGTGTATTCATAACTTTGATGGGATCTTTTAATTTTTTTTATATTTATATATTTTCATAAAAAAAATGACAAAGGAATTTCCCTTTTTTGCTATTTTTATCTAATATTTTTTTTATTTAAAAAACCTCTAAACTTTGGGACGGTCAGACAGGGATTTTGCAAGTTTTGAAGAAAAATGGAGGTACTCGTATTTTTTCGCCACTACATCGATGATTTTGCCCCTGTCCACGAGGTTGACTATTTTTCCTTAAGATGGCCCTGGATCACCGTCCATGCATCCTCACTAAAATGATGAATGTCGTTTGCCACGAATTCATCACCTTGATGGTATTTTTTATTTTTTTATACTTATATATTTTCATAAAAAATGACAAAATAATTTCCCATTTTTTGCTATTTTTGGCTAATATTTTTTATTATTTAAAGAACCTCTATGTTTTGGGACGGTCAAATAGTGATTTCACAAGTTTTGAACAAAAATAGAGGTAGTCGTATTTTTGCGCCTCTAAATGGATGATTTTGCCCTTATCCACGAGGTTAACTGGATTTCCTTGAAATTGCCCTGGATCACCATCCATGCATCTTAATTAAAATGGTGAATGTCGTTTGCCGCGTATTCGTAACTTTGACGGGATCTATTTAATTTTTTTATATTTATATATTTTCATAAAAAAAATGACAAAATAATTTCTCATTTTTTGCTATTTTTAGCTAATATTTTCTACTATTTAATGGAGGTCAAGCTTTGGCACGGTCAGACAGGGATTTCACAAGTTTTGCACAAAAACGGAGGTACGCATATTTTTTCACCACTAAACCAACGATTTTGCCCCTGTCCACGAGGTCCACTGTTTTTCGTAAAATTGCCCTAGATCACTGTCCATGCATCCTAATTAAAATGGCGAATGTTTTTTGCTGCATATTTGTAACTTTTATGGGATCTTTTTATTTTTTTTATTATATATTTTCATAAAAAATGACAAAATAATTTCTCATTTTTTGCTATTTTTAGCTACTATTTTTTGCTATTTAAAGAACCTCTAAGCTTTGGGATGGTCAAATAGAGATTTCACAAGTTTTGAAGAAAAATGGAAGTACTCATATTTTTTCCCCACTACATTGACGATTTTGCCCTTGTCCACGAGGTCCACTGTTTTTCCTTCAAATTGTCTTGGATAACCATCCATGCGTCTTAATTAAAATGATGAATGTCGTTTGCCACGTATTCGTCACCTTCATGGCATTTTTTTATTTTTATTTATATATTTATATATTTTCATAAAAAATGACAAAATAATTTCCCATTTTTTGTAATTTTTGGCCAATATTTCTTACTATTTAAGGAACCTCTGAGCTTTGGGATGGTTAGATAGTGATTTCGTAAGTTTTGAACAAAAACGGAGGTATTCATATTTTTTTGCCACTAAATGGATGATTTTGCCCCTATCAATAAGGTCCTCTGTTTTTCCTCAAAATTGCCCTAGATCACCGTCTATGTATCCTGATTAAAATGATGAATGTTGTTTGCCGCATATTAGTATCTTTGATGGTATTTTTATTTTCTTATATATTTATGTATTTTGATAAAAATTGACAATATAATTTTCCCTTGTATTCATGCTTTTTATTTATTTTCATTTTATTTATTTTTTTAGTATTTATATAATTTGACGTCACAATTTTCTATTTTTGAGCTATTTTAAGTAAATATTTTTTACCATTCACATAACCTTTGTAATCTAGCATGGTTGTTGAATGATTTTTCCAATTTTGAGTAAAACCAGAGGTACTCATATTTTTTTGCCACACCCTGGACGATTTTGCCCCTGTAAACGAGGTCCTTAGTTTTTGCCCGAAATTGCCCTGAATCATTGTTGTAGCGCGTTGATTAAGATGGTGAATGTTGTTTCACCTGTATTTGTGCTTTTTATTTTATTTTCATTTTACTTTTGTTTTTTTAGTATTTATATAATTTCACGTCACACTTTTCTATTTTTGTGCTTTTTTTATGTAAATATTTTTTACTATTCACATAACCTTTGTAATCTAGCATGGTTGTTGAATGATGTTTCCAATTTTGAGCAAAAACAGAGGTACTCGTATTTTTTCGCCACACCCTAGATAATTTTGCCCCTACAAACGAGGTCCCCAATTTTTGCACAAAATTGCCCTGAATCATTATCATAGCGTGTTGATTAAGATAATGAATGTCGTTTCCCCCGTATTCATACTTTATTTTATTTTATTTTATTTATTTATTTAGTATTTATATAATTTCACGTCACAATTTTCTATTTTTGAGCTTTTTTAAGTAAATATTTTTTACTATTCACAAAACATCTATAATCTAGTGTGGTTGTCAAATGACTTTTCCAATTTTGAGTGAAAACAGAGGTACTTATATTTTTTCGTTACACCTTTGATGATTTTGCCCCTAAAAACGAGGTCTTGTGTTTTTGCTCAAAATTGCCCTGAATCATTGTCGTGGCTTGTTAACTAAGATGGTGAATGTAGTTTTCCCCATATTTGTGATTTTTATTTTATTTTCATTTTTTATTCTTTTTGTATTTATATAATTTCACGTCAGAATTTTCTATTTTTGAGCTTTTTTAAGTAAATATTTTTTACTATTCACATAACCCTTCTAATCTAGTGTGGATATTGAATGATTTTTTCAATTTTGAGCGAAAATGGTGGTACTCATATTTTTTTGCCACACCCTGGATAATGTTGCCCCTGAAAACAAGGTCTCCAATTTTCGCACAAAATTGCCCTGAACCATTGTTGTAGCATGTTAATTAAGATGGTGAATGTCATTTTCCCTGTATTCATGTTTTTTATTTTATTTTCATTTTTTTGTATTTATATAATTTCATGTCACAATGTTCTATTTTTGAGCTTTTCTAAGTAAATATTTTTTAAAATTCACATAACCTCTGTATTCTAGTGTGGTTGTCGAATGATTTTTCCAATTTTGAGCAAAAACGGAGGTACAAGTATTTTTTCTCCAAACCCTGGACGATTTTGCCCCTGAAAACGAGGTCCTCGGTTTTTGCCCAAAATTGCCTTGAATCAGTGTCATAGCATGTTGATTAAGATGCTGAATGTTGTTTTTCCCGTATTCATATTTTTTATTTTATTTTCATTTTTCTATTTTTTTAGTATTTAAATAATTTCACAACACAATTTTGGATTTATGATATTTTCTGAAAATATTTTTTACTATTCACATAACCTCTGTAATCTAGCGTGGTTGCCAAATGATTTTTCCAATTTTGAGCGAAAACAGAGGTACTCATATTTTTTCGCCACATCCTAGACGATTTTGCCACTGCAAACGAGGTCCTTAGTTTTTGCCCGAAATTGCCCTAAATCATTGTCGTAGCATGTTGATTAAGATGGTGAATGTTGTTTCCCCCATATTCGTGTTTTTTTATTCTATTTTCAATTTTTTCATTTTCTTAGTATTTATATAATTTCATGTCAGAATTTTTGATTTTTGAGCTTTTTTAAGTAAATATTTTTTTACTATTCACATAACTTGTGTAATCTAGCATGGTTGTTGAATGATTTTTTCAATTTTGAGCGAAAATGGAGGTACTCATTTTTTTTGGCCACACGCTAGACGATTTTGCCCCTATAAAGGAGGTCCTCATTTTTTCCCCAAAATTGCCCTAGATCACTGTTGTAGCATGTTGATTAAGATTGTGATTGTCATTTCCCCCGTATTCATACTTTTTATTTTATTTTCATTTTTTCTATTTTTTCTTATTGATATAATTTCATGTCCTAATTTTCTATTTTTGAGCTTTTTTGAGTAATGATTTTTTACTATTCACATAATCTCTGTAATCTAGCATTTTTGCCAAATTCCTTTTCTAATTTTGAGCAAAAACTGAGGTACTCATTTTTTTGCCAAACCCTAGACGATTTTGCCCCTACAAACAAGGTCCTCAGTTTTTGGCTAAAATTGCCCTAAATCACTATCGTAGCGTGTTGATTAAGATGGTAAATGTCATTTTCCCCATATTCGTACTTTTTATTTTGCCCTCACTTTTTCTATTTTTTTAGTACTTATATAATTTGATGTCCTAATTTTCTATTTTTGAGCTTTTTTGAGTAAATATTTTTTACTCTTCACATAACCTCTATAATCTAGTGTGGTTGTCGAATGATTTTTCCAATTTTGAGCAAAAGCAGAGGTACTTATATTTTTTCGCCACACGCTGGATGATTTTGCCCTTGCAAAGGAGGTCCTCAATTTTTCCCTAAAATTACCCTAAATCACCATCGTAGCATGTTGATTAAGATTATGATTGTTGTTTGCCCCGTATTCATACTTTTTATTTTATTTTCATTTTTTTCTATTTTTGAGCTTGTTTTAGTAATGATTTTTTACTATTCACATAACCTCTGTAATCTAGCATTTTCACTGAATTATTTTACCAATTTTAAGTCAAAATAGAGGTACTCGTATTTTTTCACCAAACCTTAGACAATTTTGCACCTGCAACGAGGTCCTTAGTTTTTGGCTGAAATTGCCCTAAATCACTGTCATAGCGTGTTGATTAAGATGGTGAATGTCGTTTCCCCCGTATTCATACTTTTTATTTTGCTTTCATTTTTCTATTTTTTTAGTATGTATATAATTTGACGTCCTAATTTTCTATTTTTGAGCTTTTTTGAGTAAATATTTTTTACGCTTCATGTAACCTCTGTAATCTAGCATTTTCGTCGAACAATTTTTCCAATTTTAAGCGAAAGCATAGTTACTCGTATTTTTTGCCACATCCTGGACAATTTTGTACCAACAAAAGAGGTCCTTAGTTTTTCCCTGAAACTTCCTTGAATCACTATCCTAGCGTGTTGATTAAGATGGTGAATGCCATTTCCCCCATATTCGTACTTTTTATTTTATTTTCATTTTATTTTCTTTTTTCTTTAGTATTTATATAATTTCACATCACAATTTTCTATTTTTGATCTTTTTTATGTAAATATTTTTTACTATTCACATATCCTCTATAATCTAACGTAGTTCTCAAATGATTTTGCAATTTTGAGTGAAAACGAAGGTACTCGTATTTTTTTGCCACGCCCTGGATGATTTTGCCTCTATAAATGAGGTCTTCAATTTTTGCCTGAAATTGCTCTAAATCACATTTGTAGCGTGTTCATTAAGATGGTGAATGTCCTTTCCCCCGTATTCATACTTTTCATTTTGTTATCATTTTATTATATTTTTTTGTCCCAGCAATCAAGGTTCTGTGTTTTTGCCCGAAATTGCCCTAAATCATTGTCGTAATGTGTTGATTAGGATGGTGAACTTCGTTTCCCCCGTATTCGTACTTTTCATTTTGTCATTTTTTTCTATTTTTTTAGTATTTATCTAATTTCACATCACATTTTTATATTTTTGAGCATTTTTAAGTAAATATTTTTTACTATTCACATAACCTCTGTAATCTAGCGTGGTTACCGAATGATTTTTCATTTTTTGAGCAAAAAGAGAGGTACTTGTATTTTTTCGCTATAGCCTAGATGATTTTGCCCCTATAAATGAGGTCCTCAATTTTTGCCAAAAATTGCCCTAAATCACTTTCGTAGTGTGTTCATTAATATGGTAAATGTTGTTTCCACTATATTCGTAGTTTTTACTTTCTTTTTACTTTTTTTTTATATATTTTTTTAGTATTTATATAATTTCACGTCTCAATTTTATATTTATAAGCATTTTTAACTAAATATTTCTTACTATTCACATAACCTCTATAATATAGCTTAGTTGTCGAATGATTTTCCCAATTTTGAGCAAAAATGGAGGTACTTGTATTTTTCCACCACATATTGGACAATTTTTCCCTTGTAAATGAGGTCTTCAGTTTTTGCTTAAAATTGCCCTAAATCATTTGCGTAGAGTGTTCATTAAGATGGTGAATGTCATTTCCCCCGTATTGGTACTTTTTATTTTGTTTTTATTTTGTTTTCATTTTTTTTATTTTTTTAGTATTTATTTAATTTCAAGTCACAATTTTTTATTTTTGAGGTTTTTTAGGTAAATATTTTTTACTATTCACATAACCGTTGTAATCTAGTGTGGTTGCCGAATGACTCTTCCAATTTTGACCGAAAACAGAGGTACTGGTATTTTTTTTGCCATAACCTAGACAATTTTGCCCCTGCAAATGAGGTCCTTAGTTTTTGCCTAAAATTGCCCTAAATCACTTCCGTAGCATGTTGATTAAGATGGTGAATCTTGTTTTCCCCATATTCATACTTTTTATTTTGTTTTCATTTTTTCTCTATTTTTTTTAGTATTTATATAATTTCACGTCACAATTTTCTATTTTTAAGCTTTTTTAGGTAAATATATTTTACTATTCACATGAGCTCTATAATCTAGCATGATTGTGGAAGGATTTTTCCAATTTTAACAGAAAATGGAGGTACTTGTATTTTTTTGCCATACCTTAGACGATTTTGCCCTTACCATAAGGTCTTTAGTTTTTGCTCAAAATTACCTTGAATCACTATCATAACTTGCTGATTAAAATGGTGAATGTCATTTTCTCTATATTTGTACTTTTTCTTTTCTTTTCTTTTCTTTTTATTTTTTTAGTATTTATATAAGTTCACATCGTAATTTTTTATTTTGAGCATTTTTAGGTAAATATTTTTTACTATTCACATAACCTCTATAATCTAGCATGGTTACTGAATGATTTTCTAATTTTGAACAAAAATGGAGGTACTCGAATTTTTTTGCCACACCTTGGACAATTTTACCCTTGCAATTAAGGTCTTCAATTTTTTTCTTGAAATTCACTAAATCACTGTCGTAGCGTGTTGATTAGGTTGGTGAACTTCATTTCCCTCGTATTCATACCTTTTATTTTGTTATCATTTGTTTTCTATTTTTTAGTATTTCTATAATTTCACGTCACAATTTTATATTTTTGAGCATCTTTAAGTAAATATTTTTTACTAATCACATAACCTCTGTAATCTAGCATGGTTGCCAAATGATTTTTCTAATTTTGAGCGAAAGTAAAGGTACTTGTATTTTTTTGCTACAACTTGGACGATTTTGTCCCTATGAATCAGGTCCTCAGTTTTTGCCCGAAATTGCCTTGAATCACTTTCGTAGCATGTTCATTAAGATGGTGAATGTCGTTCCCCTGTATTCATAGTTTTTATTTTCTATTCATTTTTTTAGTATTTATATAATTTCATGTCGCAACCTTTTTTAGTAATCTCACATGGCCACCAAGTAATTTTTCCAATTTTGAACAAAAATGAAGATACTCATATTTTTTTGTAACAACCTAGACAATTTTGCCCCTACAAATGAGGTCCTTTATTTTTTCGAGAAATTGTCCCAAATTACTTTCGAATGATCCTGATTAAAACAATAAATCTCATTTCCTATGTATTCTTATTTTTAATTTTTTTCTTATATATTTTTTATATATTTTTATAATATTTATATAATCTAACATCATAATTTTATTTTTTTTCTTTTTTGGTAAATATTTTTTTCAAATCAATTAACCTTTGTAATCAAACATGCCTATTAAGTGATTTTGCCAATTTTAAGGAAAAACGGAAGTACTCATATTTTTTTACAATAGCTTGGATGATCTTACCCCTGCGAATAAGGTCCTTTGTTTTTTTTATAGAAATTGCCCTAAATCACTTTCGAATGATCCTGATTAAAATAGTAAATCTCATTCCTATGTATTCATATTTTTTATTTTATTTATATATATTATAAATATTTATGTAATCTAATACCATAATTTTATATTTTTCACCTTTTTTGGTAAATATTTTTACAATATTCTATAATCAAACATGCCTATCAAGTGATTTTTTCAATTTTAAGCAAAAATGGAGGCACTCTTGTTTTTTCACAACAACTCGAACAACCTTGCCCTTATGAACAAGGTCCTTTATTTTTGCCAGAAATTGTCTCAAATCACTATCAAAGCATCCTAATTAAAAGGGTGAATGTCCTTTCCAGTGTATTCATATATTTTCTTTTGTTTTATATTTTTATAAATATTTATCTAATTTAACATCATAATTTAATATTTTTTACCATTTTCAGTAAATATTTTTTACAAATCAATTAACCTCTATAATCGGACATACCCACCGAGAGATTTTGCTAGTTTTGAGCAAAAACAAAGGTACTTGTATTTTTTCGTAGCAAGCTAACTGATTTTGCCCCTAGGAATGAAGTCCTCTATGTTTGGCCAAAATTTCCCTAAATCATTGTCAAAGCATCTTGATTAAAATGGTTAATGTCATTTCCTACATATGCATATTTTTTCTTTCATTTTATATTTCTATAAATATTTATATAATTTAACATCATAAATTCTTTTTACCTTTTTCAGTAAATATTTTTTACAATTTAGTTAACTTCTATAATTTGAAATGGTCACCAAATGATTTTGCCAATTTTGAGCAAAACTGGAGATACTCATATTTTTTCACTATTGCTTGAGTAATTTTGTCCTTGCGAACGTGGTCACTTGTTTTGCCAAAAATTGCCCTAAATCACTATCAAAGCATCTTGATTAAAATGAGGAATATCATTTCCTAAATATTCATAGTTTCTCTTTTATTTTATATATATATTTACCTTTTTTAGTAAATATTTTTTACAATTCAACTAACCCTTGTAATCTAACATAGCCACTGAGTGATTTTGCCAGTTTTAAATAAAAATGAAGGTACTCAAATTTTTTTGCAATAGCCTAGATGATTTTGTCTCTGTGAACGAGGTCGTTTGTTTTTGTTAAAAATTGCCTTGAATCAATGTCAAAGCTTCTTGATTAAAATGGTGATTGTCATTTCTCGCGTGTTCTTGGTTTTTATTTTCTTATATTTTTATATATTTATATAATTTAACTTCATAATTAGATATTTTTAACCTTTTCTAGTAAATATTTTTTACTATTTAGTTATGTTTTGTAATCTAACATGGAAACCAACTAATTTTCCCAATTTTGAGAAAAACGGAGGTACTCATTTTTTTTGCAACTATCTAGACAATTTTGCCCCTACGAATAAGGTCCTTTGTTTTTACCAAAAATTGTCCTATATCACTTTTAAAAGGTCTTGTTTAAAATGATGAATGCCATTTCCCATGTATTTGTATTTTTTTTATTTTTAATAGATTTTTATATAACTTAACTTTACAATTTTTGACATTTTTCAGTTAATATTTTTTACTATTTAGTTTAACTCTATAATCTGGCACGCCACAAGTGATTTTGCCAATTTTGTGAAAATGGAGGTACTCGTATTTTTTTACAATGACTTGGACAATTTTGCCCTTACAAATGAGGTCCTTTGTTTTTGTCAAAAATTGCCTTAATCATTACTAAAGGGTCTTGCTTAAAATGGTGAATGTCATTTCTTGCATATTCATATTTTTCTTTTATTTTATATTTTTATATAATTTAACTTCATAATTTTATATTTTTGTCCTTTTTAGTAAATATTTTTTACAATTTAGTTAAGTTTTGTAATCTAACATGGCCATAGACTAATTTTCTCAATTTTGATAAAAACAAATGTACTCGTATTTTTTTGCAACTACCTAGACAATTTTGCCCTTATGAACAAGGTTCTTTGTTTTTGCTAGAAATTGTCCTAATTAAAATGATGAATGTCATTTCCTACGTATTCATAAATATTTTTTATTTTTTTAATAAATTTGTATATAATTTAACTTATAAGTTTTTATTTTTTAATCTTTTTTAATAAATATTTTTTACTATTTAGTTAAGATCTATATCTAAAATGACCACTGAGTGATTTTGCTAATTTTGAGCAAAAATGGAGGTATTCGTATATTTTTTCAAGAGCTTGGATAAGTTTGCCCTTACAAACAAGGTTCTTTACTTTTGTTAGAAATTGCCCTAACTATTGAAGGGTCCTAATTAAAATGGTGAATGTCATTTCTTATGTATTCATATTTTTTATTTTCTATATTTTATAAATTTTATATAATTTAACTTCATAATTTTATATTTTTTAAATTTAGTTAAGTTACGTAATCTGACATGGCCACCAATTGATTTTGCCAGTTTTGAGCAAGAATAGAGTTACTTATATTTTTTCACAATAGCTTGGACAATTTTGCCCTTAAAAACGAGGTCCTTTATTTTTTCCAAAAATTACCCTAAATTAATGTCGAAGTGTCCTAATTAAGATGGTGAACGTCATTTCCCACATATTCATATTTTTATTTTATTTTATTTTTTCTTATATTTTCATAAATTTTTATATAATTTATATTTTTAATTTATATTTTTTTGTCCTTTTTACTAAATATTTTTTACTATTTAGTTTAGATATGTAATTTGACATGACCATTGAGTGATTTTGTCAATTTTGAGTAAAAATGAAGGTACTCATATTTTGCAACAACTTGGACAATTTTACCCTTACAAATGAGGTCCTCAATTTTTGCTAGAAATTGTCCTAAATCACTATTTAAGGGCCCTGATTAAAAGGGTGAATGTCATTTCCCACGTATTAATATTTTTTATTATATTTTTATAAATATTTATATAATTTAACTTCATAATTTTATATTTTTTATTGTTTTCATTAAATGTGTTTTACAACTTAGTTATGTTTTGTAATTTGACAATGCCACTAACTAATTTTTCCTATTTTGAGCAAAAATGGAGTTACTTGTATTTTTTCACAGTAGCTTGGACAATTGTTCAGTGAAATCTAAATGCAAGTGAACATGTCGAACAAATAATATAATGATAAGAAATATATCGTCCCACAGATATTAGAGATTACTAAATCAATTAATTTCTAACAGTAAACAACTCCTAGAATTTATCTAGCAAATCAAATTGATAAATGATAGATTAACTAACTAAATCTAAGAAAACTAAATAAAAAAAATATGTTAGAGTATATAATTTCACCATAATTACTAGGTATTAATATTGATTATTTATGCTTGCAAGAGGGATAATATCTATGTGATGGCAGAACTTCCTAATTTATTTACTATCCTATGTCTAGGTATAGCAAACCTACTTAGTTCATTAATTCACTATATCTCTATATGTGAATTGAAATAAACCAAATGCATTAGGATCTATAAACAGTCCTAGTTTACATCAAAAGCTACACAAACAATATGGTATATATCTATCCATATTTAATTTATGGTTACAAATTACAAGAAACAACTGCATATCATCTCCTGTTGGTCTCAAACATGCAAATCAAATCATTCAAGTAGTAGCTAATCACTTAAAAGCATTAAACACAGTAATATGTAACTTCACATAAATAAAATATCTTGTAAAACATAATAATCATAAGATTTATACCATCATAATTATGTTACATCATAGCTCTAAAAAAATAAACTAAAACATTAAGAAATAATGAGAAAGAACAATAATAAGAAACAAAGAAGGCATCTTGAATCCAAGAACAAGAAGTTTGTCACCCTTTTTGTCTTCTCTTCAAGAAAACCTTAAATTCTTGGCCTCTTTCTTGAGTTGTACTCAATTTCCTCCTTCTCCTTCTTTTGCCTATTCTCTTCTCTTAAATAGGGTTTAAGTTTAAATCTATCTCTTATCCTATAGAACTGGGTTTTAGAGACCTAAAACAATTGAGTTTTGAACTCCTAAATTAATTGGGACTTGAATTTCTAACATGACTAGGTTTTCTATTTATTTAGAAAACCCAACGACAATAGAAAATCTAATAACAATCATTCAAAGCTCAAGCCCATCTTGACTCTCTTGATCTTGATATTACGATTTTGCCACATAATAAGTATCAAGTTCTCCATATTTATTCCTTTTCTCCTTGCCTCCTTGTGCTACATAAACAAGATAAATTTAGGTAAATAAAAAGGAATTCAAATATTTTCTTACAATTATTAAAGTTATTTATTACCTAAAATAGGTAAAATAACTCTATAAAAATAGAGTTATCAACAATTTTGCTCCTACAAACAAGGTTGATGCATGAACAACTACGTCAACCCAAGCTCTTAGCCCAACCCATATGTTAAGTTTGTTAATTCATACTTGGGCCACAATGTAATCTAATGGGTTCAAGAAGGCCAGGTTGAAGAGCATCCTAAAAATATTCCGTAATAGCTTTGCAATCTTTAATATAGGGGGTTTCCTAAATAGTGGTTAAGTCCTTAATTTCTTAGGTTTCTTTATTATCTGAGATTATTTCCCTTTGTTAGTTTTCCTTAATTACCTAGGTTTTAAATTTATCTAGGGTTTATATACTTGTCATATCTCTTATTTGTCTAGGATTTCCTTATTTGTTAGAATCTTAATTTGTCAAGACTTACTTAATTTTAAGGATTCTTAATTAACCAAGATCCTTCTAGGATTAGGTTTAGCTACCTATTTAAAGGGATCATTGTTTTAGCTGTAAGCAAACTTGTTTTCTAGAAAATAGAAACCCTTAAGTTGTGTGATTAATTTTTGCATCCTTTATCTAATTCTTGTAAAAGATTAGCGGTGGAGCACCTCATTGACTAGTGGCATGGCCTTTATGCCTTAGAGCTTATTTGGCATCTATCTTTTTTTTTCGTTCTTTGTATTTTCATTTTTCTCTCATCCTTTCATCCAAACATTCACTTTTATCACAATAAAACCCCAAAAACACACACAAAAAAAATAGTTTTATTTATTTATTTATTTATCCTGAGCTTGCTCAAGGAATAGAGGGACTTGTATTTTTTTTTCACAACTTAGGTGTTTTTTTCATAAAAAAAAAATTATTTAATTTTGCCACAAATTTCCCTTGATCACTATAAAAGTCTCCTAGTTCAAATAGTGAATTTTATTTTACTCATATTCTTATTTTTTTTAGTTTGTTCTAATTTTTTATTAATTTTATATTCTTTAAATTTAAATTTTTTATTTTTTATAAATTTTTTTCCTTCAACACTTCACAAAATTGTGACATGCTCTACGATATAGCACAACCACTAAGTCATTTGGTAGGTTTTGGGCAAAAACAAGGATACTCATATTTTTTCACAACAATCCAAGCGTTTTTGCCTTCACGAACATTGTTATATAATTTTGCCACAAATTTTCCTTCATCACTATAGAAGTCCCCTGATTCAAATGGTGAATTTTATTTTACTCATATTCTTATATTTTTTAGTTTATTCCATTTTTTTCTTAATATTTATATTCTTTAAATTGACATTTTTTTTCCTTCAACATTTTATAAAATTTTGATGTGCTTTACAATCTACTATGTACACTAATTCCTTTGGTAAGTTTTGAGCAAAAATGGAGAAACTTATATTTTTTTCACAATATTGCATTTTTGCCATCACAAATAACGTTCTCAAATTTTGCCATAAATTTGACTACATCTGTAAAAGGCCCTTGATCCAAATTGATGTGGATCCCATGGCGAGCTAGAGTAAGCTCGGATTAAAAGATACGTGGAAAAAAAGTTTTCCTTCTTTTTCTTTTTTATGTTTTGGGTTTTCTATGAAAAAAGTTTTTAAGGGAAGGAAAGGAGAAAAAAGAAATAAGAATAAATTAAAATAAAAGATAAGTGCCAAATAACTACTCTAAGATGTAAAGGCAATGTTACTAGTCAATGAGGTACTCCATCATCAATCTCTAGAAAGAATTGGATAAAGGATACAAGTTACACAAACAACTTAAGGTTTTTATTCTCTGTGGGAAAACAAGTTTAGTCTGATTACAATTAAAATAAAGCTTCATTTAAATAGGTAACTAAACCTAACCTTAAAAGGATTATGGTAAATTAAAAATCCTTAAACTTAAGGAAGTATTAACAAATTAGGTTTCTAACAAATAAGAGAATAGACCTAGGCAAATTAGAAATCTTACAAGTGTAGAAACCCTAAATAGATTAGGAATCTAGACAATTAAAAAAAACCTAGATAAATTAGGAACTTAAACAATTAAGGAAAACTAAACAAAAGAAAATCATCTCAAATAATAAAGAATACTTAAGAAATTAAGTACTCAACAACTATTTTAAGAAACCCCCACATCAATAACAAAATTTCAAAAATGTTACAAAATATTCTTAGGATGCTCTTCAACCTTGGCCTTCTTGGACCCACTAGTTGTGGCCTAAACAAGTATAATTGACAAACTTAACGTTTGAATTGGGCTAAGAGTTTAGGCTGTCGCATCATAAATGGTGAATTTTGTTTTACTAGTTTTAATGTATTGTTGTGCAATGTGAATCTCAATGATGATTTGCGAGTTGGATGATAGAATATTATGACATCCTTACTGTGAAAGTTATGTTTGATATTAAATGCATCAATTGTTGATGTCAATTTGTCAAGTTCCACTATGAATTATGTGTTAAGTGAAATGAAACTAGTAAATGACTTAAAGAAGCTCAAAACTATAAATTTAGCTAGCCACTTTACATATGGTCTAGATATGTTTTGGGTTTCCTTAATTCATGATAGATTATCCTAGATTCACTTTATTTAATACCATGTTTTGTCATAAAATATTTTTCTTAATTTTTGGTGTTTAAACATAATGTTAAATTAGCCAACCATTTTATTGGTCAAATGAAGAATTAGCTATGTAGAATAGATTGTAGTTGGAACGCATCTTTTCCTTAAACTTCACAAAACAATTTGTTTTACAACATAGACCACCGATAACATTGAATATGATGCATGTCCAAGTAGTATCCAATGGTCTTTATATTTTTTCAAATCTCTCAGAAGTGTTGTTTAATGGCTTAAATTGAAAAGAAATAACTCATCTCAAAACATTTTTAATTTAATCATAAATAAAATTAAGACAATTCAAACTCAAGATATTTATTCCTTAAAATCGTTCATACAAACCTTTGTTATCATCTTAACTGCTTCCACACACATTTGTTAATCTTACTATCAAGAAAAATCATTGGCTTGCCTTAGAAAAAAAAAAAAAAAGACAGAATCCTCCATTATTTGATTACGGTAAGTGCTTCCTTATTGGAGGACTTGGCCAAGCATTTTCGGTTTCCGCTAATACTTAATGACAGCATGGAGCTGTTGGTCGGCAGCTTCCCACCGATCAAAGCAACACTAATCTGTTCCATGGACGCCAAGCCCAACGACCTTGTCCATACGCACCAACAACAGCAACAAACGCATCAAAAGAAAAAGAAAAAAAAAATTAACACAAACATTGTATTCGAGACCTTTGTTCCCCTTCCCAGTCTTCCCTACTCTTTTTCCTCTCTCTCTCTCTCTCTCCCTTCCCCCTTTTCTCTTTACCTCTCTTTTTCTCCTTTTATCCTTCTCTCATACTTTCTCCCAGACAATGGAGCATTGAACAGCAGACTTCGATTGAAGGAAGTAAAGCCTCTGTCTCCAAGTGATGAGAGAGTGAACCACTGAGAGAAAAGAAATGGAGGGAGCAGAGGAGGAGTTGGAGAGAAGGAGCAAGTTCCTCAGCAGTTTGATACAGAGGAAGAAAGCGGTAGAGCAGCAGGAGCAGCATGACTGCCTCAACGTGCGCGTCAGAGCCTCCGACATGCCCCTTCCTCTGCAGAACCGTGCCTTTCGCTGCGCCCGCGAACACCTTGACTCCATGCCCGGCAAACTCGACAGCAAACGACTCGCTCTTGCGCTTAAGAAGGTAAAGAAATCGGTACTGTACTTGGGTAGAATGGACTCTCTTTTCTCTTTCTTGTCTGGGTTTACTTTATTTTTGAAGTTTGAGGTTGTGTTTTCTGTCTGGATTGTTAGTTGGAGTAATCCGACTGCTGGGTGGTGATCAAATTGCATGTGTAATTAGTGCTGCTTAATCTGTGTGTGTCTTCGCTCGAGTTGTATGCGTTTACTTCTTATCTTTTAGATTTCTCGGTTCCCATTTTTTTTCCCGTAAAACTAATTCAATTTTGATTTGGGATGTTTAATGGACATCGAGCAAAAATTTTACGCATGTGGTCCAGTAGATTTGTCGTGGTTTGAGTTGAAACTTTTTTTTTTAAGAAAACTTTTTTAGTTTGTTCCTAGTGGTTTCCGAATCTTCTGACGTCTATTTAGATAAGTGATGTCGGTTGCTGGCTTTGTATTTATATTTCGCATGTTACATTGAGCGGCTTGGGTGTGAAGTATGGGGAAGGTGTAATTGCTTGGTAGAGTCTGATTGAGCTAAGATTTGTCTGTGTCATACTAAGCTTTGTTCAACCTCTAAATGCATCATGAGCATGTTCACTAATGGGTTTTGGATGAAAACCTAGTTATGATTTCTGGTAGAATTTACTGGAGTCGACCTTCGATTAACCTACTGACCTGTGATTTCAAGTTGGTCATGTTCAAGAGAATAAGCACCATCCGGTCTCTTAAAAAGGTAAATAATCAGGCTGTCTTGATTACCACGACATGAAGTCTGGTTAAATGGGAACTTCAGCCTGTTGGCTTCTGTTGAGACATTCCATAGGTGATGGTCAACATGATAGCTCTTTTCGTGTAAAAAAGACAGTGACTTTATTCACGTCAAGAAGGCAGCAAGAGCAACAGAGAGGCAGATGTGCTCCCTGTACGTGGCAAAAGATTGTAAAGATATTTTTTCTTTTTTGTTTCCCCTCTCGGTCAGATGGTTGAGAGTTGACCAGAGGGTAGGATTAGTGTTTTGAAGTTAACCTAAAAAATGAAAAATAAATATCAGGCTTGATTTGAGCGCTTAATATACTATTGTTAGCTGGTATGCTGTAGTCTACAAACATTGGGATGAGTTGGGCCTTGTGGTAAATTTCGTTTTAGTTTTCATGAGATTGTGCCTCTTACATTTTGTGTTGCCATTGACTCTTGTCATATTTCTGTCTATAGGTTGACAAGACTTGCTGTAATAGTTTCAGCATTTAGCAAGTCTGTTAGATTTCCTTGTTTCCGTGCCCTACTCCATGGTTTCCTAATGAATCTCCTAACCAACCAATATTTCTTCGTTTCTTCTGTTGGTGAAAAGATATCTTCTTGATCCAATATTTTTGTTCCTTGCACTTTCAATCCCTCTCATATTTTTTTCTACTGAAGTTTTACCTCTGCAGTTTCATGCTATTCCTATTTATCCTTCATTCATGACAAACATCTTTATTACTCTTTCTTCCTTCATCGCTAAGACACGTATGCACACACATCACAATTGTCAAAATTACTTGCAGTGTTTTTTATTTAAAAAAAAAAAAACTATTCAAGCCATTAAATACCGGTATCTAGTTAAGTTTTTGAACTAGGCGCTCAACAAGCTAATGTTGCCAGGACACTCAAATTAGCCAAAATTCAAGTTTAGCTTACAATTGGTCCTTACCATCTTTATGTGGCTCAAAATAGATAAAGCATTGCATTAATTTTGCTGCTTGTGTTAAATATACTACTTTCCTCCACTCCCCCCTTCTATGTTACCCAATTTGAATATAGATTAGAGATTTAGTGTACATCTATATCATCTTGGCAACCTTGTCATGATGAAACTTATAGTTGGCTCATTGGTAATGACATGTTCAAGAAAAGAACTCCTGAGTGTGTTTGTAGTTTATAGGCTCAAACTTAGCTCTGCTTGATGTCTAGTAATTCAGTGGCCTAAATGGGCTCTGCAAACGCCTGTTAACATCTTTTCTTTTCTTTTGTTTTCTTACATCCATATTAGATTCAGAGCTGGTTCATGAATGCATAAGTATCTGAATGTTTTCCCTACTATTGTTGGAGTGCGATATTAGATGGCTTTGTTCCCCAGCTGACCAGGTTTGGCTTTGACTATATCTGATCCATTTGTCTTGTTGCATCCTCTCCTATGCTATTCACTAAGTTGAAGCTTACTCAAGCTAGGTTGGTGAGCTTGTAAGTTGGAGGAGTTTTCCCTCATGGACAAGATACCCTTGCATTGGACCTAATCTAAATAGGCATTTTTAAACATGGTACTGGCAGTGCATTGTTCTCTGTTAACTAGTCTCCCGTTTGAGCTTACTGTTTGATGATTTGCATTTTCGTTCAGCCGAGTAACGTATAACATGCTTTTGGGCCTAGTAGACGATATTTGAGCTTCTTGTTCTTTTCTTAGTACTTCTCAAGATGGCTGTGATCAGAGCAGCAAGGACACTTGATACCTTGATTTGAAAGTGACTGGCTAGGATTGTGTAACCTATCCTTGCTAAATAGACAGATTAGAATAACATGGTACTGCAGATAACGCTCATGTTTGCTAAAAAGCTGAGAAAGTAACGCGGCAACAAACTTTTTATTTTATTTTATTTTATTTTATTTTATTATGAATTTCCAGATATCCTACTTGGAATGCAATGGTAATAGTAATGGTAGCTATATTGATTTTGCAACAGAAGATTGATTTTATGTCAATATAAGCCGAATAAATTTTGACGTTCCATCACTCTAGCATATCTCATAGAGTGTAAAATCGGTATTCTTGTTTTTAGATTTTTTCATATGCAGAAAGCTGATAATATTTTTTAATTACTCAACAGGAATTTGATTCATCATATGGCCCAGCTTGGCACTGCATTGTGGGAACTAGCTTTGGTTCATATGTTACACATTCCCTAGGCGGCTTCTTGTATTTTTCAATTGACAAGATTTACATCCTTCTCTTCAAGACTGCTGTTGAGCCTTTAGATCATTGACGGCCATTCGAATTTGAATTCCATCCGATTCTGGGCTTTCTGAAATTAAATACTTCCTCAGTCAATATTTATATGTAAAATGAGACTTACATATGTGCTTCTGTCCTAATGACTCTCCTTATATTAAGTGCTTCAAGGAGTGAAGGTTGTGTGGCAGAATATCCTCATGGTCGTTGCAGTACTGAGGTTTACTCAAGTATATTGTCGTGCCGTATCTGGAAGATAATAAGAGTAAATTTTGCATTTTTATAGGGCATGATTATAAAGCAACTCTCGTTTATGAGTAGATCATATATTCATTTATTATTTTTTGGTGAGTTTTTTCTAAAGAATGAAACTTGTCATTGAGGATCAAATATGCTAACTAAAATATCACTAGTCACAGATTAAAAGAAAGGCGATCACTCCATTGATTCTCAATTGCACTGTCAGTTCCATGGCTTTCTAGTCGAAGTAATTCTCAATTAGTGCTGGTACGACATGGAGTTGCATTGGACTCCCTACATAAACTTGTGGTTTAAGACTTCAGCTGTTGGAAAGTTTGCATCGGCACTCCATCATTGTCCATCATAAAAGCTGTGCTTTAATTGAGCATAAGAAATCACAATTTGCTTGGTGGAGAAGAAGACCCGTGTCGACACTTGCAATAGTGACGTACATCAGTCCAACTTTGAGACACCAAATTAAGAGAACATCTGCGGTTCCAATCTCTTTCCTTCTATTCGTCAATCTCTCTCTACTACAAGTTCGTTCCTTTGAAGGCAAATTTCAAAGGAAGATCAAGAAGCCGGAACGCCAGTAACGAAGAACTGGACATGCAACTTTCGCAAAACGAAGATCAGGAAGCCGTTGTCGAGTCTACGCAGACGGCACCGACTCAGCCTTCGTCAAGTTCCTGTATGAGTTCCCAAAACGTTTACGCAGGACCGCCGCCTGAGGCTTTCTTCCTTGTTTTAGCTTACCTTCCTCTCTTTGAGCTTCTTACCATGAGCGAAGTTTGCCTGTCACTAAGAGACGCAGTGCGCAATGATGTGCTGCCATGGCTGCATATCATAGTTGAAAGGCCTTTGGACTTACGACTGTCTGATGAGACTCTGATAAAGATCACTTCAAAAGCGATTGGAAGGCTGAAAACTTTGGCTCTGATGAACTGTACGAAGATTACAGATGATGGGCTTCAGTGGGTCATGGACAAAAATCTTCACATCAACAAGGTATGAACATATGCTATTCTTTCTGTTCCTTTACCGATTAAAACTGCCTCCAAAAGCTTCATTTTCGGCTCCCCTGCTTTAAATTGAACGCGGTAGTTCATATTTAGCTCAGTTTGTAGGTTTGGACCAATTACCGCGGCCTGTTAGAAGATGAGATTAGATAAGGTGTCTCTGGTTTATGGAAGTTTGCCTAGTTTCCCTTTTAATGAAATGTTCGGGGTAATAGGATGATAAAGTGACAAGTTCAGCAAATAGGAAAATAACTTTATTCTAATAACAGTAAGGTTCTGCCCACATACCGGTTTGGGTGATCCAAACGCACAACTTAAAAGATTTCTTCTGCAGCAAAAATAGAAGGAAGACACCGTCACGTGCATGGGTGCCATTTGGGCTCTCCCCCAGTAATTTCGTTACTGAGCTAGCTTACCTATGCATAACGATACAAGCAGACTCGAGGTGATCATGTTGAAGAAGAACAGCAACTGCAGTTTCAGTCTACATAGCAGATAACAGCCCCACCCGTCCTAACTGCTTCTAACTACTTGAAGAACAGCTTGAAAACTATCGGCAGTTAAGTCTGTTATATGGTTAGTTAGTTAGCTATTTAATTAAGACCTTTATGCCCTTGTAAACCTCTATAAAAGGCAGTCCAGCATCATTGTAAAAGCACATTCTGGAATACTATTACAGAGCATTTACAAGGCAATCTCTTCCTTTCTCTACTTCTGCTTTGTCATTCCAGCTTCTTTCATGAAGGATAAATCTGCTTATCCCTTTCCTACTCCCGTTAACATCGCCAACTCTGTTTCTCTCAAGTTGAACAAAACATCCACTGCTTGATACAAGCAGACTCGAGGTGATCATGTACCATGTCAACAATCTAAAAGTCTATCCCTTATCCCAAAAGAATTATTCTACTACCCGGGAGGGCCCTGTTCACTTGGCAAGGTAGAATCTTCCTAGAGGTGCTTGAAGTTTTAAAGTATTGAACCAATTAGGGCCTTGTGCTTCTCTTAGGGACTTGTAATCTGAAATCCAAGTTAGCCCCATTTTCAACTTGGAAGATATCTCCATATAGCATGAGCATAAGGGCATTGCGCAGACTGAAAGACCAGCTGTAAAACTTTATTCAGGTGTGAAACCGTGAGAAGAAACAGAAGAGATATTGGACGATCAAAATTGCGTCTAAAAGGTTTAGGGGTTGTGAAAATTTCAAGTCAAATGGAAGAACCTTCCTATATCCAACCGGACATGGTTAGAAACAGAGGAGGTGCAACTCCTAAACCTGATTTGTATGAATATGCCAAGCAATGGAATCATCCGGGATAAGTCTACTAGGAATCCCATTGCCTCCTTTTGAAGTTCAACTCTGTACCCATTTTGTTTGACATTTTCACAGAAAGTTTACCGGAAATCTTCTCTAGTGATTCAACAGTTCTTTTATGTCTTTGAATAGGATTGGGAGTGCAGCAAGATATAAAATACTAGGTGTAAAAGATGTGAACTTCAGTGATAAAAGATAAATAGAATTTCCATGGCTCTTTTCTGAGGTGAGATCCTCTGAAATTAGTAGTAGGGAGACTCCATTTCCTCTCCTCCCTTTGCTGAGATCAGTGAAACTCTAATTTCTGCGGAGGTTTGAGCCAACAAAGTTTCACTGCGTTACTGTTGTTGCATTTCAGCTATACGTGCCAGGGTGCACTGGCTTAACACCCGAGGGAATCATTAGAGCCGTGAAGGCATTATCCGAACGCCATCACAGCCTAAAGAGCCTGAGGATAAATGGCGTCTGCAACATTAAGAAAGAACATCTGGAAATAATTCGTTTTTATCTTCAGATGAACCAGTCTCAGCAGGAGCAGGAAAGGCCACAACCTATCCTCTATCGTCACAAGAAATTCTACACTCGTAGGAGTGAAGAAAGTGGTCCGATGATTGACGCGGATATCTGCCCTAAATGCCAAAACGTTAGATTGGTTTACGAGTGTCCAAGAGATACCTGTAAGAGGAAGAGGGAGCTGCTGTCAACCAGTTGCAAAGGATGCAACTTCTGCATTCCGAGGTGTGAAGAATGTGGTGGATGCATGGTGTCTGAAGAACTGGATGAAACTGCATGTGGAGACCCCTTGTGCTCAGAGTGCTGGCTGCAGCTACCCAAATGCAATTTCTGCAACAGGCCATATTGCAACCAACATACCAATCGGCAATTTAGGATTTCCAGCTCTTCTGGTTTTGTATGTGATGTTTGTCACTCTTTTTAATTTCTAGGAACTTATGTGTTCATGTCAATTTCAGTGATTTTACCTGTACTTGATAGATAGAACTTTGCCCAAACTACTTTGTTGTTTCAGCTACTCACCGATCCATGAATTATTCCCATCGCCTATTGTAGTAGGGAACGTGTTGGACGAGATTCAAAGAATTGCAGTGTTCTATTGAAGATTGAGGCCAATTTCAGAGTTCCAAAAAAGATTGCATGAAAACCTGATATCAACATCTTCCAGCTTGTTCACAAATTAATTGATTGCGGCCACATTGTAGAGAAACAGAAGATTTATCACAATTTGAGGAAGCAAATGGAGATCATTAACCCACGGTTTTAAATGGGTACGTTACAAATCACGGTTCAAAGAATACAACATTGGTGGAGAGTGGGTTTGTACAAAATCCAATCAACAACTCACCATCAACTACTTGCCGGCTATATACGGCGTTTACACCTTGCCACACCCCTTCCAATCCTCAACCCCAGAGGAACAAAACTGGGTATGCTGCAACTTTTTCAACAGATGCAAACGCACAAGTCTCTCGAACAAATCCAACATTTACCAAAGAACGAGTTGCAAACAAATGTGTGGAGTTTTAGAATAGAACTGCAACCCAAAGTAACACACCGGCTATCACAGATCTTGTGAAAGAACCATCACCATGTAAATACTGAGTGAGGCAGCCTGAACTCGTAGAATTTGATGATGGGGCCAGTGATGTACCATTTACGAGAGTGCCATTCTGGCCAAGGCTGCATTCACAAAACATACAGAACTTCTCAGAAGACTACACAAGGACATATAGGTGGAAACATGCTCAGTGGAGATGATAGACATCAGCAAATGGAGTGGGGAGGGAGGAGGAAGGTTATGGGAACCCCAATAATTGGAAAAATTTTGCTGCCTTCTTTAAAAGTACATCTTAATTGACTCTTCAAAAGGTCATGAATACTTTCCAACTCTCTCTTCTAATTATCCTAGGCTTTAATCTTTTCAAAGATTTGAAAAAGCAACATCCAATAATATTACGATAATTATAAACATTTTTTTTCTTTTTTCCAAAACCCAGAATATATAACTTTCTTCTATTCTCCACAACCTCCAAGTTTTCTCTCAAATCTCCCCCACCACAACAACAATATTCGATACCCAAGTTCAAATTCTTAGCTCTCCCACTCATAAGCATGCTTTTGTCAAGGGATTAACAAATTATATACGGCACTCATACCTTCCTGGAAATAAACAAGAGCCATGACCTGCAAAATCAGCAATGAAACGAACATTAGTAAGAACCACGACCAGTTAAAAGTTGCTTTCCCTCCATCAATTGCAAATGAACTAAAACATCGTACGTTCTTTTCTTCCAAGAGTTTCAGAAAAAGCCATTAATTTTGTAAAAACAGTTCAATAAATAACAAAGAAATGAAAAGTTTTCTCACTTATTTGTACCCTCTATACCATATATAACTAAATTTTCAAATCTTTTTTGAAAAATCAAATCCCTTGCCCTTAGACTCTTTCTTGTTGTGGTGGTGAGGTTAGCTTTGATTCCTGACAAATGCTTCCAAAATAACTCATTCCTGCAGCACAAGATGTAATATCACATCAAAACAAGCCATAATTCCGTACTTGGATCTGTTGTACTGATGGTAGCCACCCCCTTAAAATCACAGGTCCCAGAAGCTTTAGCCATCTGTTGAAAGTATGCATTGAAAGCATATGTTGCATGTGCCACCACAGTATCGGGTTCATAACATGGTTGTCCCTGCAACAACATTGAGCAGTTCACCTTCCCCGGTCCACAAGCCCAATCTAGCGCTGCTTGTAGCATCTTTGGATCAACACCACTCTTTGCAACACAAAAGGTTTGGTTTGTGGTGTCATTGGCCAACACAGCCCCCGCACCAGTCAAGTGCAAAATATAAACCGGCATTCCATCAGCATTGAAGAGCCCCCAGTTCTTTTCGGAGACTGACCCAGGCCTCAAATCCTCATTATAAAGCTCATAAATGTATGTACTAACTGCAATCCCAGGATGCTTGGGAGTTCCTGTGTTGTTAAGCACATGTTTGATCAAGTTACTGTTGTAAGTGTTGGCATTTTCCCGTGTTGCATCTGGCTCAGATGAGTCACCCTTGGAGGGCCAGCCTGACTCAGTTACTACAATGGGTACATTGGTGACATTCAGATAGGACATTGCAAAATAAGCTGCATCAACAACAGCATCATAGACATTAGTATAATGCAGGAGCGTATTAGCATCTACAGCTTCCTTGTTAGGAGGAAGGGGGCGGAACAATGCATAGTCCAATGGGATAACACCATTGGATTGCATGTAGTCATAATAGGGGTATACATTAAGCATAAGATAGGATCCTGTGGACTGCAAAAATTTGAGCAATGGAACCATAACTGGATCCCATGAGCGGTTAAAGAAGGCTTGTGAAGGTGGGAAGGAGTCGAGGATAACAGAAGAAGAGTGTGGAGTGGAGACTTTGATTTGGTGATCAAGATTAGATGCAACAAGGGCGGAGTGAATAAACTTCAATGCAGAGACAAGGATTGGAGCAGCATTTGGCAGTGTTGTTAGGACTTCAGATCCAACAGCTATCGCTGTAATATTGGTTGCAGGAACATGGGCTATGACATTGCGAGAAATCCAGTTGGCTGCTGTGGCATTGGACTGACCAATCCCAAGAAGCTGCTCATTGGGAACAGAAACAGTGACCTGTATGCCTGTGTTGGCAAGTGCAAGTAGCATTGCTTGGTCAGCATCATAGAGCCTAACATGTCGAATACTCTGAGCTTTAAGAAGGGCCACCACCTGAGTTGGGCTTGGCATGTCAGAGAGGTCTGTACCAATATTTACTCCAATGAAGGCATCTGCAAAATGCAACACAATGATGCAGTTATAAGCTGTCCTCATAAGAGTAACAGTATCAACAAGCAGGCCTCAGGAATATAATACTCGAGCAGCAAACTTAATTTATGTGAACAAACAATCCTTGTTATGATCAAGAGACAAAGTGCATTAAAGACGCCTGAAAATGCAGATGAGAGGAAGAAAGGACCAAACCTTCAGAAAGCTTCTATAATATGAACTGGTCTTCAAAACCTATAACCCTGATCCTTCAATCCACTAAAAATAATGAGATATGCCAAATGACAACAACCCATTCACAGATTACATGATCCGTCAACAAGCAGATTTTAACTGCCAACTTTCAAGAGCAATGATTATATACCAATAGAAGATAACAACATCATCATATGATACAGCGGGGTAAAGCCATGAATGACTATCTACCATTAATATAGACTTTTAACCAATCAATAAGCACATCTACCATACCGGATTTCATTGGCAAAGACAACACTATGCCAACTACAGGTAGATCATGATCCATCATCATAAGCAAAGTATGGTAACTTCTGTAAAATTTGCTTTTGTCATACACTGTTACCCTATATGGCTGAGTTTTTACACCTGGGCAGTGATCTAAAACTTTTAGCCAGGAAGATGTGTATAATGCAGCAATTTTGAGGCCTCAGTGCCCATCCAAAGTCAGGTATGAAGTTCTTATACTTGGGAATCATCAGAAACCAAGGACCAAAAATTCTCACCCCACTGGATGTGTGTGTGTGTGTGATGCAACCCCAAGCTTATGGGTCTCACTTTAAAGATCAACAGTCTAATTAGTTGCATTATGAGTTCCAAGCACTTATCATCATGACACCAAGTTCTATAGCCCAAAAGTTTTATATTTCAATCCTGTTTTGATCGCTGCACATAATTTTTATGGTAAATTATATTTGGCACTATGTATAAATATTATTCTAACCACCAATGCCGCTAGCAGGAGGGGAAAAAAAATTTTAACCTCTTAAAGGAGCTCGACAAATTTATCATTAGAAACAAGCAAAGTACTACATTAAATTCAACTGAAACTTAACAATTAAGCAGCTAATCTCTGTAATGAATTAGAAGCAATAATTAAGAAATAAAAGAACGTGGTATTGATGACCACATTCATGATAGTCAAATGAATAATCTAATAATACTTACTGAAGGAAATGAAAAACATTAAAAAGATTAAAAAAAATAATTAAAAAAAAGTCAGAAAAGGTGATATAGGCAAAGAATTTTGACAAAATATCAATTCGATGTTAACAAATATCATAAAGCAAGTCAATGAAGAAATGCTGATACAAAACTATGAGGTGTATATAGTAGAAAAATGTCGAATTGGACATTTCTCTACATATTAAATTCAAAAAGTATAAAATGATAGAAAAAATTTGTTAAATAGAACACATTCTTTCAACTGAGATGCAAGACATTAGATTCCTCCCCAAATGCTTGCATTGCTCCCAGAATATTATCATAACACTTCTAATAGTTGCTTCGGAGGAAAGAAATTTATAAAACTAAAATCAATAAAACTCTACTTAAAATGAACTGTGACACGAGAGAAATAAATTAGAAATATTATCTATTAAAATCATATATCGACAGAAATTAAATATAAAATTATAAGTTGTGATTTGCATCTGAAAATGCAAGAAAGTTTATTATATATTAATAATATTTTATTGTTTATTAAACATTAATCTAAACTTTTGGCCTCAGGCCTTACTTTCATTTGGGTGACTGGCCAACCGTGCAACATGTTCCTTCTTGAATCAGAATGACAATGTTCCTCCCTCAGTCAGAACGCTACGGTTCCAATAGGCGTAATACTTGCGAAGTTTTGGTCCCACATAACCTTGTATGAGAATGTAGAACAAATGAGCTGGGACGCACCAAGGACCATTTACTTTAAAAAGAGTAGAAGACAGATCGGATATTTTGAGAAAATAGCGAAGATTTTGCATAAGTTCTTCTGTTTTCGTCATCAGAAAGAAACATAACCAATAAGATCGTGGTACTCTCACTCCCTTTCCCAAATCATTATTACTCACCATTACTACGGACAAACAGGAAAGAAGGCATTTCACATTACAACATTTCATTCGTAAGACCAAACTGTTCAATAAAACTGGGGAAAAATTCAGGAGAAAGAGGGGCAACCGATGGAGATACACTCCTTAAACACACAAAGAATTAAACTCGAAGAAGAAAATGAAGGTTGATTAGCAGGCACAGAGAGACGAGTATTAAATATATGTAGAAAGGGACTTGAGAATTAGAGCCATGCGTCTCATATCCAATATTAAGTAAACAAAACAAGAAAACGATCATTGAGCAAGTTAAGCGGGAGAGATGAGGCATACCCAAATGGAACACAAACAAAAAGACAAAGGTAATGAGATAAAAAAAAAATGCTTAGGAAAAGCACTCAAGGAAGAGGATATAGGAAAAAAGAAGCTCACCTTCCTCAGCGGAAACCACAGAGACTGTTATAAGGAAAAAAAGCAGCAGGATAGCCATCGAATCTCCAGTATGGATCCCCAAACCAGCAAAACCATTCAAACGGCCAGAACAATTTCAGAGCAACCCACAAAAGAGAGCTGGATGTGACCCAGAACCCAAAAGGAAGACCAAAAAAATTTTGGAGAGAGAAGAAAAAGAGTGCTCCTTTTGAGGGCTCTCTGGAAGTGGTGGAACCAAGCAGGGATTTTGGTTTAGTTAAGTTTAGCTCAGTTTAGTTTTTGTAGTTTCTAGTAAAGCGGAAGACAGCCACAGCAAGATGCGCGTTTTTGACGTGGCGAGGGGTTTATGCCCCAGTGATTGGGCGGCCCAGATCGAATGCACGTGCATAGCTATCCGGTGAGAGCGCGCGCAGACTTGAAGCGTCGAGTGGTCAGGCCATATAAACTACATTTAACGCAGTGCGCAGGTTTTTGTACGTAAGTCCAATTTCTGTCAGAGACAGTGTATGGTCACGATCCACGAGGAGCCAGAGGATGACGTGGCAATACAGCTGGATTCAACGGTCATATTCCGACCATAATTTGTTTTTTTCTCAAATTGTTTGTTTGATTATTTATCTTATGTTCTGTTCTAGTTTCGTTGTTTTGGACGCCAAGAAAATCTAGAAAGGAGAACAAGCGAAAAGGACTTTACTTCAAGTTAATTGTCGACGTTTGTACAGCTAGGAGAAAAATAAAAAATGAAAAGATCGGAAGAATTACTTAAAGACAACGATTTTTCATATGTAAATTATTTAGATTAATCTCAAAGTCTTTTCATATGTTAATTATGCAATACTTTTTCTTGAAAAAGAGATGATACCGAAATCTAAGAGACAGAGCTAAAGCAAAAGTCAATCTTCTCTCCTTTTTCTTCTCAGCCTGGGGGATTTGAAGGTGTTGGTGCGGATGGATGATCAATTTATCAGCATCTTCTTTCCTGCACAGTCTTTTCCTTCCTGCTTATCAGTTTTTTTTTTAAATATTTTTCACCTTAAAAAGAACAAGATAGAAAAGAATATTAATAGATACTTTGATCAGTATTTAATCCATTGATAGCACATGCGACGGGATGTAAATTTTGAATTTACGCTTTCCAAATTTTGCATTTGCGGTGATAAATCTCGTAAGTTATAATCTTGGTTGTGTATTACGTTTTTTCTTTAATACAAACTCTATTATGGTTTTAAAATATTACATAAATAAATTCGAAATCAGGCCACTGTATAAAATTGCTTCAAAGTTCAAAAACCGTACAACGATTAGAAGAAATGAGAAGATTTGAATATTATCCTTTTTTTAAAGGTTAATATTCACATTTTTAAGTCTTCTATGTTGAAAATATTAAAAAATAGAAAAGAAATGAAAGAAGAAAGATAAATGAAAGATAAAGAAAAATAAAGGTGATATAGTGTATTCCAGCATTAAATTGAGATTTAGACAATTGATCTCTTAAAAGATATTTACTATAAACAAAAGGAATAATAAGTAAGGCAACTTTTACATCTCACTTTGATGGTACACTAAATTATGGAACTTATAATTTCTCATGATTCAAATTAGATATAAAAGTAGGTGATCCTCAAAAATTCCATATTTCACCTCCGGATGAATGCCTTTAAAAGTTACAAGAGCTTCAAAATCATACCTTTTCATAACTAAGCAATTTTGTTTCCTAATTTACTCCTTTTTTAATTTCTCTCCAATTACTCTTAACTTAAATCTTCCCCTATGTTCCTTTTCTTATTCATTAGATGAAGGTATTCATCTCTTTCTTAAACCTTTTGTGTTTCCTAAATGGGACTTAACATGTATAATCTAACAAGAATAGTCATACTTTTCTTTTCTTTTTTTCTTTTTTCTTTTTCCTTCTTCACCCTTAATGCTTAATGTAATAGTTAATAAATTAGATATAAGTTATATATATATAACTTATCTCTAATTTAAAACCTTAATACATTAAATGAAGGAATTTATCTTTTTTAAAATTTTTTTAAAATTTTTTTTGTTTCTTATATGGGACTTAATATATGTAATTTAACAAGAATTGTCCTTCTTTCTTGGTTCCCTATTTTTTTTCTTTTTTCTTTTTCCTTCTTCGCCCCTAATGCTTGATACAACAGTTAATAAATTAAATACAAGTTGCATATATATATTATCTAATTCAAAATCTTAATACATTCAATGAAGAAATTCATCTCTTTTTAAAATTATTTTCTTAACCTTTTATGTTTCTTATATGAGACTTTACATGCCCTTAGTGTAAGATAAGTTTAAGATGGTCCAAAGAAAAAAATTTAGTTGAAACTAGAAATATATTCGAAAACCATTTCTGAAAGGTTAAAAAACGAAGAAGTGTTTTAAAAACATATAAAGAAATCCTACAAGGAAAAAAAAAAGGCAGAAATTTTTTGAAAACGGACCCCGAAAAGCGTTTGTCACTGATTCTTCACTGCAAGGTGGACTTCTTCCCCTTTCACGTGTCTAGTCTATGTACAAGTGACAGAAGTATCCTGGGCGAGAGATATATGTCGGATAAAATAATCTAAAAGAACACGATTTAGAAAGAGAGTAGTTGATTACCTCTTATTTACTAGCCAATTCTAATTGGCAAAGGCAATTTTCTTTACAGTACCTCGTTTAAGAGGCTCGTTTCACGAGACAGATACAGTAATTTCTTTATTCTTTTACTGCATTTATACAACACAGGATGGTTAGAGAACTAGATTTATAATCTCACCTAAGCCAAGCTCATCTCCATGTCCTTAACGACAATGTATAATTGCTTAAGACAGCCGAAGTTTACCTTGCCATGCTAAACTAAGTTCGAGCGGGTCACTTGTGATGTTTTGTAAGAAGGAAATATTGGGAGAAGAGTGAGCAAATTAATTCTACGATTGTTTTCTTACAAGCTATAAAATATCGTATTCACATATGTAGACTAGATCCTAGTCTATGTATGTTAACTATGATAATTACAAGGAATAATCTAGAATCTTTAACTAACACCTATATAATTACATGATCAATTGTAGCAACTTAAACATGGCAACCTATCATACATTTAACACTCCTTAAGTGGGAGATTTCAATAAATTAAATACTCTAAGCTTGGAGAGAATGTGCTAATATTGTCTGCTATAAAGTGCTTTTATCAACAAATTAACTGGTTGCTCCTTCATAGAGTGTGATGTGTCATGATAACTCCTTATTGTAGCTTTTCTCTTACATAATAACAATCAACTTTAATATGCTTTGTGTGCTCATGGACAATCAAATTAACTGCTATTTTCTTTGCTACTTTATTATCACATAACAATAATGTTAAACGTCTTATGTGAAAACCAAAATCAATAAATAAGACAATGGTCCATATGATTTCACTTTTAGTTAATTGCATGGCTCAACACTACCTCAATTTATGATAATGAGATGGTAGATTGCTTTTTGGATTGCCAAAAGATCAATGAATCACCCAATATATTACATAACTTAATAGTGAATCTCCTTATCATTGGACATGTGCTATAATTTAAGTCATTGAAAGTTGTAGCTTTAGATGAAAAAAGAAATGAAAGATCAAGACGGGCAACTCTTCAAATATATGATTACTTTCACTATTGCCTCCATGTAAGATTACTTAGGGTTGTGCATAAACTAACTAAGAAACTAAACCAAAAAGGTGATATCAAGTCTTGTGAATGTAAGTAGATAAGTCTCCTAATGAGTTGCTAATAAATGGATGGATCTTCAAGGGATGGATCATTCACCTTTTCTTTTGAGCCAACACCATAATCTATACTTGTGAACTTCTTATTCTACTCTATGGGAATGAACAATGGCTTAGAGTCTATCAATCTAACTTTAAAGATTAGCTCTAGTGTATATTTTTGCTAATTCAAAAATATTCCCAATGGAGAATGAATAATCTCAAGGCCCAAAAGGAACTTCAATTGGCCCAAGTTCTTAAAGAAAAAGATGGAGTTAAGATACTATTCTAGGTATGAGATAACAACATAAATAAGCAATAAAATAAAAGAATTTTCTCTAATTTTGGTGAATAACAAGTAGTCATAATATGAATGACGAGAACGACTAAGTAGGGCTCCTAGCACTTAGGCCGCCTAGCCCACAGTACAAAGGCACCAGTGGAAGCAAGTGGAGTGGCATGGAGATTGATAGCGAGGGGTAGAGGGAAAAATTGGGAATAACGAAAAAGTGGCGCCTAGGGTTTTAGTGAGGTAGAAAGTGGCAATTAAGGTAATTTTTGGGAAAGGTAAGGGCAAAATGGTAATTTTAAAATTGAGAAAAAAAATGAGGAGAAAAAAAGGAAATTTGCTCAATGAATTTGCAATTGATGGCAGAAAAAAAAATTATTTTCGTGCTAAGGTCTCAAGGGAAATATAGTGAGTGAGCAAATTGATTTTATAATTGTTGTCTTACAAGCTATTTAATATTGTGTCCACATGTATAGATTGAAGCCTAGTCTATGTATGGTAACTATGATAATTATAAGGAATAATTTAGAATCTCTACTTAACACCTACATAATTACATGATCAATTGTAGTAACCTAAACATGGCAGCTTATCATACATTTAGCATGTTTTCTTTACTCACCTACTAATTAACTAGGACAACCCGTATTTGTCATCTTACATAAAGAAAGTCACTCCATTGTGGAACTAAGGGGGGACCACCACCTTTTTATTTATTTATTTATTTGTTTAAAGTGTCATTCCTAACCAAAAAGAAAAAAAAATGTCATAGAGAATAAAGTTTGGACTTCTTAAGAAGTGATGTATTATTTTTAATCTAATAAAGGAAGTCAATCATTCTTATCATTTGCCAAAGGTGACTCATTAACTAATGAGAGAGCCTTCTTCATTAACTAAAATGGGTAGGAACCCTTAATAGCTTAGTAGTACTTGGAGAGATTTCCACACTAGTGGTCGGGATTCGAAACCCCTCTACCACAACAAAATCCCTGCCTCTCCCCACTAATTAGAAAAATAAACTAAAATAGTTAACCATCTCTTTTTTTACTTTCCAAAAATTTGTCTTTAGTTTTTTGATTTTTTATTTAACATATATATGTTTTTTGCTGAAAAAGTTTATGTATGTATGGTTACCACATGATGAGTCTAATAAGAATCGTTCATAACTTAGGCAATAGATTGACAAACGAATATGTTGCATCTAGACTGAAACCTAGAAAATTAATTACTGAATACTTCATGACTAAATCTAGTCAGTTTGAATGTCTCAAATCTCAAATTTCAAAAAGAAAAAAGTTTTCGACAAAGTTTTCAACTTCAAGTGTGTGTATCTTTGAACAAGGTTATGCGAAAATATATGAAATTTGAGTTCATTAGATGACCATAACTTATTCAAAAGAAGAAACTTTATTTTTGTTGTGTAAGAAGACCATCAGATCCATTCCCCTCTCAGCTTTCCACGTGCCTTTGACCATCGTTGCTTAAATTACCTTAAATATCCATGGTTATGCCTCTTCTAGCCCTCCTACCTCCGCTTTAAGAACTGGATTTTCATTTACGGATGTAGATCATACCAACTTACTTTGAACATTTAATAGCCTGCCGTCACCATCATTGAACATCATCATCATCAATGCCTACTTCAGTAGCTCTTCTTATTCAACTGCCACCTATGTTGTCTCCCATTTATTTCTCTTTATGACCTTCACCTTCCATATCAGTTAAAGAATCTTTATCCTTTTAACTTAGGTTGCAAAATTGTCACGACCCTGGGTAGGATCGTTAAAACCCAAAGAAACACAGATGAGATAAAATATCAAACTATATTGAAACTTAAACAGGATCACAACTTCATGAAAAAAGTGATATGTAACTTATTAAGAAGGTCAAGTCAAGATTTTAATCTTCAATAAGCATTCTCTTGTCTGTTCCCCTAATTCTTTATTTATAGTCTAATTTTTAGTCTAATATAATTAAGCTTTAGATTTTCAAAATAATTAGGTTTTAAAGTCCTAAATTAATTGAGCTTTGTATATTTTTCAAAATTATTCAATTTTTTAATTAAAACAATCTAAAAATATAACAAAATGAGATTAAATATCTTATTTAGCATACCCTAAGCATACCCTAGCCTGATAAAAACCATCCGTCCCTTAAGTAACCTATTCTTCTGGCCTTCGAGCTAAGAATCTTTTGATGAGCTTTTGATAGTCGATACGCAACTGCGCTGATCCCTTCTCGACCAATAGATTCGGCACTCCCCGTGAGGGAGTGCCGAATTGAATGAAACCCCAACTCAAATGGTTTCCGGAAGCTGTTCCCTCATTCCTGTATAACTGGACCAGTGTCATATGGTAAGCGATAAGATAAATATAGAACGCGATGAAACCCCAACTCAAATGGTTCCCGGAAGCTGTTCCCTCATTCCTGTATGACTGGACCAGTGCCATATGGTAAGCGATAAGATAAATATAGAACGCGATCTCTCAATCTAGACCCCTTTTTCTTCAAGGTCAAAAAGCACACTAGCGTGTCACAATGTACCCACGATGGCGTCCACTACAAGGCAAACCAGAAGTACCGATTTGCACGTTCCCAAGTCCTCGAGAGGGTCTATTGCAAAGCCAACTTCTAAGGAGTGGTATCTCTCCATACCGCTTAAAATGTATATGTACAAAGTAAATAAAAGGGTTGCCCAAAAGTCGAGCAGCACCGTGGGCAGTACGATGAAGAGGGTGGCTGTAGCGAGGTCATTGGAAACTTCCACAGTTTGGGGTGTGAGCTGAAACCACGCTCCTTTCTCTGAAACACCTTCCTGGACTTGGAACAGTCCTTGCCGACCAGCACCTAGCTGTCTACTCCCATAGGTCCAATGCGTATTGACAGGCACCCTTTGTTCCCAACAAACTATATGCCTACCCATGGTGTTTCGCTTGTTTTGAGTTCCTTATCAGCTTAGGCGTCTAGTTCTGTGACGAAGATCTCGGACTCTAAGTGTTGTTTTGCACCAATGCTGGTTCGATTCTGATGCGTTTCTTATGGTGGGCTTGAGTGAGCTCAGGTTAAGAAAATAACTAGCAATTGTTTTTTTTCTTTTTGGGTTTGTTTTTTTTTTTTGTTTTTTTTTGAAAAAAATGAGTATTTGATAAGGAGAAAGGGATAAAAATGAAAAATACAAAGAACAACAACAAAAGATAAATGTTAATAAGCTCTAAGACGTAAAGGCAATACCACTAATAAAGAAGATGCTACACCACCAATGCTTGGCAAGAATTAGATAAAGGATACAAAAGTTGATCACACAACTTAGGGGTATTTATTTTTTTGAAAGAACAAGTTTACTTACAACTGAAACAATGCTTCCTTTGAATAGTTAGTTAAACCTAACCCTATAAGAATCTTGGTAAATTAGGAATTCTTAAAACCTAATTCTAGAAAGATCTTGACAAATCAAGAATCCTTAAAATTAAGAAAGTCTTAACAAATCTAGATTCTAACAAATAAGAAAATTCTAAACAAATTAGAGATCTGATAAGTATAGAAAACTAGATAAATTTAGAATCTAAACAATAAAGGAAAACCAAACAAAAGGAAATATTCTCAAACAATAAAGAAAACTTAAGAAATTAAGGACTCAACAACTATTTAGGAAACCCCTCGTATTAAAGATTGTAGAAATGCTACAAAATATTCTTGGGCTACTTCTTCAACCTTGACCTTTTTGGACCCATTGGATTACATTGTGGACTCTCAATTCTTTAATGTTGGAACTCATAATATTGGGCCTTAAGTGCATCCACATCAATCTCCCCTTCTTGACAAAGATTTGTCCTCAAATTTTGATTACTGTTTTAGGTTTTATTGCTCTATGAATCTACAATCCAAGTCTGGTGGTCTACCCAAGTGTGTTAGTTCACAAATCAATGGCAAACTATTATGCTGCTTGGATGGAAGTTTATAACCTGAGCAACAATATGATCCAAACAAGTAATTGAAGTTATGGAATGTTTTAGTGGCACCTTCATCAATAGCATTGAAAAGTCTTGGTGATTGTTGTTGACATGTTGTCTTCTTATGATTTGACAATACAAACCCATAAAGGAAACCATTGTTCATGCTTAGTGCCTTTAAATTCTTCAACTCTTGGATGAAACTTTGTGGTTCTTCTAACATAATTTCTTCTATTGCCTTGTTTGGTAATATCTCGTGCTTCGGTAGATCTGGAATTTTTAGATCTATCTCCTTTTTAAGCATCACATCTTGCTCTGGAGGATCCAAGCACTTTGGATATGCATCCATGGTTGTTGATGCCTCAATTTCCAAAAGATTCAAACTTTCTAGGTACCTTTTTCTCTGCCAACACCACTAGCTTTAGTAGATCCAAATCTTTTGGTTTTACTTTTATTGACTTTGTTTCTTTTACTTAAATAACTTCTATGGCTTTCTTCAATGAAGCTTCTCTCCCATACTACCTTTCTATCCATATTATCATAGTCTTCTTTGTAATAATTGTAGTTTTTTTGCTGTTGGTACCTGGAATATGTTAAAGCATAATCTTTTTCTTGGTTTCATCGTGGGTCTTAGCTTCAGCATTTATTCATCTTGCACAAATCAACCTGGCCTTGGTTGAAATCTTTGGGCAACAAGCGCCTTTTGAGCAGCCTCTTTAGTTTCTCCCATAAATGAACCTTCTCCTTTCTATCTTGAACTCTTTGTTCCTTAACATTCTCCCACCACAAAGAAGCAAATTCATTGAGATGAAAAACAACAACGTTATATTCCTTCTGATCATCGTATGCTTGGAACTTAAACACCTATTCAATACAATATAGCCAATCAACAAAATCATTGGGATCAATAGTACCTTTGAATTATGGGATCTCGACAAGTAAGCTACATTTATTGTTCAGCTTCCTTTTCTGCTCTCTATCATCTTGGTTGCCCTAGGTGCCATCGCAAAAGGCTTGCAACTTTTTGAGGACATCAGAAAGTTATACCTTTACCTCGCCTAACTCAAGTAATAACATTCTATTTCTAACTTCCCATGGTGGAATTGACGAAGAATGGCCACTATGGTGAGATGAAAAATTGTTACTCAAATTAATCATCTTGAGGAGAGCTCACTCAAAAGAATAACCTAGGCTCTAATTACCACTTGATGCATTTCTTATGGTGGGCTTGAGTGATCTCAACTTGAGGATTATTTGGTTCAAGCCTTACTTGAACTTTCTTGAATTCGGTTTTTCATTTGGTAGTGGTCAAACTGTGTGATGGAAGAGCTTGTTGAATTTGATTCTTACAAATCTAAGAATTGTTTTACATCTGTGGTAGTTTTTGGTAAAAGAAATTAAAAAAAAAAGTCTAAAAATATCTTCTTGAAGTATACTAGCAAATAGGTTTCTATTAAATCTAACATGGAAAATATAATAGTCTATAACAATAATTGATAAAGAAACAAACTTCTTTACCAAATGTTTTATGATTTTAAGTTGAATATATGTTATTTTCTACAATTTTTTTTTACATAATATCAAAATTTAAGTTTTTCTTTAACACCTTTAATAACGTGCTTAAGTTTGATACCTAAGTTTATAAGCATTACATGTTTTTGTACCCAAGTTTGAAATCCACATGACAAAGGGGATGATCTAATGGTCCAAAAAGCTTAAGCTTGGAAGGCATCCCAAAGATTTTCTAAGAATTTTGATTTGTTTAGGATTTCTTTTATTATTCTTTAAGGTTTTCTTTAAATTTAGTCCTTAATTTTCTAGGATTTCTTTAATGTTAAAGATTATTTCTTTATTTAGGTTTCCTTAATTGTCGAGATCCTTTATTTTTTTTTAGATTTTCTTAATTACAGGAATCTCTAATTTGTATAAGATTTTCTTAATTTTTAAGATCTCTAATTTGTTAGGATCCTTATGATTATGTTTAGTTCCCTATTTAAAAGCAACATAATTTCAATTATAGGTAGTCTTGTTTTCCACAAAGAAATAGAAACCCTTAATTGTTTTCAACTTTTGCTTCATTTATTTGATTTTTACCCAAAATTAGTAGTGGAGCACCTCTTTGATTAGTGGCACTGCCGTTACATCTCATAGTCTACCTTGGTAGTATTTTATTGTTGTCTTTTTCTTTCTTCCTACCTAAACACAACCTTCATCACAAGAAAAAAACCCAAAAAAACAACAACCTTTTTATAACCCATACAAAGCTTACTCAAGCCCACCACTAGATTTGCATCAAGTGGTATCAAAGTGTAGGTTGATGAGGAGCTATATTTCAATATAGGGAACACACTTTACATTCTCCTTCATATTGTTCTCCATGTGAGGAAGCATGTAGGATGCTCATAGATGTGGGCAAGATGAAGGATCAAGTCCGTGAGGTTGTTCAAGACCTATGCTACAACCAAAAATAAGATTGTGCTTTAACATATTCCAAGTACCAACAAAAGCACCAACATAATCACCATGAGGAAGATTATGATATGTGGATAGAAAAAATGGTATGGGAGAGAAGTCTCACCAAAGAAAGATATAGAGATAGTTCAAATATGAGAAAGAGGGTATGATGGGAAAAAAAAATTGGATCTACCAAAGCTTACAATTTTGGCAAAGGAGGTAGACCTAAAAAGTTTAGATCTTCTAGAGATTGAGGCATCAACAACTATGAATGCAAATCCAAAAAGTTGGGATCCTCAAAAGTTTGATGTGCTACCTAAAAAGAAAATAGATCCAAGAAGTTTAGATCTTTTCAAAGCTTGAGATGTTACCAAACAAGGCAATAAAACAAATTCTTTTAGAAGAAATACAAGGTTTCATCCAAGTGTTGAAGAATTCAGGAGCACTGTGCAATGTGAATAGTAGTTTACTTTATGGGTTTGTATTGTTAAATCCTAAGAAGACGATGTGTCAACAACCATAACCAAGATTTTTCAGTAATATGGATGAATAGGTTGTTGAATCATTTCATACCAACAATAACTTGTTTGGATCAAACTATCACTCAGGTTGCAAACTTCCATTTAAACAACATGGTTGTCTAGTGTTGATTTATGAATCAACACACTTGGGTCCCCTGCCAAAGTTAGAGCTTGATCCAAGTGCAAGAACTTGGATTATGGATCTATAAAATGATAAAGCTCAGAGCAACAATCAAGATTTAAGGATAAATCTTCTTCAAGAAGGAAGATCGACGTGAATGCACTCAAGGCCTAATATTACAAGTTCTTCCATCAAAGTGTTGAGAGTTCACAATATAATCCAATGGTCCAAGAAGCCTAAGCTTGGAGGGCATCCATAGATTTTCTAGGAATTTTGATTTGTTTAAAATTTTCTTTATTATTCTCTAGGGTTTTCTTTAAGATATTGGTCCTTAATTTTCTAAGGTTTCTTTAATATTAGAAATTGTTTCCTGGTTTAGGTTTCCTTAATCATCGAGATCCCTAATTTGTTTAAAATTTCTTTAATTTTCAGGATCTTTGATTTGTCTCAAATTTTCTTAATTTTTAAGATATCTAATTTGTTGGGATCCTTAAGGTTAAGGTTTAGTTCCTTATTTAAAGGGAGTATCATTTCAATTGTAGGTAAACTTGTTTTCTACAAAGAAAGAAAAACCCTTAGTTGTTTTCAACTTTTACTTCCTTCATTCAATTTTGGCCTAAAATTGGTGGTAGAATGCCTCCTTACTAGTGACGCTACCTTTACAACTTGGAGTTTATTTTGGAAATATTTTATTTTCATCCTTTTCTTTCTATCTATCCAAATACATCCTTTTTCATGAAAAAGAAAGCCCAAAAAACCAAAAAAAAAGAAAACTTTTTTCATAACCATATACAAAGCTCGCTCAAATTGGCCATTAAAACTTTTTTCATAACCATATACAAAGCTTGCTTAAACCCGCCATTGGATTCTTATCAAATTCTGTGATCAAGTCAAAGGTCTTGTGATGCTCATTCAACTATTAATGCATTCTAAGATCTATGTAGTCTAAGATGTTCATAAGTTCTTCAAACTCAAGCAACTATTCTAACAAATTCCATTCAAACATTTCATGATGACTTACCAAACATTTTAAAATGACCTATATTTGTATGCAATAGCTATGGATGATCTAAAAGAATTAGTTTATACTTATAAACATGTGCTGATTTGTTAATCATTTATTTAAATTAAGATAATGAAATGTAATTACGATTGATTTGTTGACTTCTCCTATTATGTTAAATTAAAGTGACAAATATATCCAAAGTTTAACTTAAAAACTATTTTATGAGTTGTAGAAATAAATTTATATTTAAATATTATGTAATAATAATTAATTTTCAAGATAGAACTTTTGTCCTTAATATTTTTTTGTATACTGAATATACCTGAAGGGCTTAAAATTAAATGGGAGTTAGAATGGATTAACATGAGATTTGTTATGATGTAAATAAATCCAAAATCAAACCTAAAAGCTAGTTAATTAATTAACAAAATAAATTTATATTAAGCATTATCTAATGCTTGTTTTTTTCTAGTGTGGGACTTTTGCCTCTTAATAAAATTAATTTCAAATAATTCTTTAGTAAAGTTTATAAATTGAAGTATCTAGATCTATTCTCTTTCTTCAACCTTATCTTTTCAGATTTTTCAAACTATTTATTTTTCAATATACACTTGATTTCTCAAAATAAAACAATGATTAATCACTAAGATATAACATGTAAGTTTTTGTTTATCATGATATAACCCTTAACATATAATGAACATTTACAAGAATCTTGGAACTCTAATTGTCAAACTTCTTTTAACATCACTCAAGTTCTTTCTTTTATGACCACAATTAGGAGAATATATATATAGTTTAAATCAAAACAGAAGCTTATAAATAATTGGACCTTCACTTTGGTTTTCCAAGTATTACATCCATGTAAGTCCAAGGGAGCCTAGTTTCCGTTAGGCTGATCAACTATGCTAACTGTGTCCCTTGTGACCTCATTCTTTCTTTATTTCTTCTTATTTTTTATTTGATATGTATTTTTTTTTAAAACAACTTGTGGTTGCCCATCTATCAATTAGGTCAATGTTATAGTTTCAATTATGGGGTCATAGAAGAGATTTATCTAAATCTTTTTTTAACGGCAATTAAGCTTTAAGGATCTCAAATTCTAGCTTAAACCAAAACACCTATATTTCAAAAATTCCAAAACTATAGTAATGTTTGCTTGAATTTTAGCTAGTTGAATCTATTATCATTTTGATTGATGCATGGCTTATACCATTTAAAATTGAATGAAAAGAAAAGGAGATGCATATCTTTGAATTAGATAGAAATGCATTAGATAGGAAAAAAAATATTGTTTTCCAACAATAAAATTCTATTAGATTTCATTTCACAAATTGAGAATTTTTTACTCTGATGAGATTTAAATTACATATAAAATTTTTGAAATATTGAGATTGTTGAAGATTGATGGAGTTCCTATATTGTAGGATACTCAATATATTTTTCCTATATTTTAGAATACTAGAGTTTCTTTGTATAAGCTTTAATTTTGTTTATATATAGCCTTGTAGGTTAAAATGTTGATAAATATAGCCGCGCACCAAGAGTTCTTTTCTCTACGGCTTTGTCTTCTTTTGTAACTAGTTTTTGTTTTGTTTAATCAATAAACAAGTTTTTCTTCCAAATGTACAAGAGTTCATCAAATTCTTCATGGTATCAAGAGCTAATGATTTTGTTGGGTTCTTTGCTTAGTTTTTATTCACATTGTTAAGTTAAGCGCATAAAGAGAATGACTTTTCTCTCTCCAAATTAAAGAAAAAGACTAAATAAAGGAATTACTTGGGTTTCTCATTTTTGCCAAAAATATGGCTTTTTCTCCTAGAGCTTTTGCTACATCCCATTGGTGCTTTTGGTTTTGGCTTTTTCTCTTAGTGATTTGGCAGCATCTAGTGCTTTAGCTAATAGGTTTATCACTTGTTCTGTGGTTCTCTCTCTTTGGCAAAAAGATGCGTGCTGCATACTCTTTAATTAATTTTTTCTCTCCGCAGAAAGGTGCTGCACATTCTTTATTTGGTTTTCTCTCTCTAGTGGAAAGGTGCCTATTGCATTCATTATTGTCAGGAATTTTCTAGTTTTTGCTCAGAAAATTGTGCTTTGTATCATAGTTTTGATTTTGCCGTCCACACCAAGCAATCATATGAACATTGTTATTTCTCGTTTCCTTTTTGCTTCTGTGCTTTGTAACTATCTTTTGGATTGCTATTGTGTTTCGAATACTTTGTCGAACAATTATTTTTCTTAGAGAATTTTTTGGTTTTGTGCTTTTCACAGTTTTTTTTTGAACACTTAGTGTGATTGATTCCATTTGTCATATTTTCCATTCCAAACGGCATCACCACCTTATGACTACCATGTCATCTAGGATTTCTAAAAAGCCCAAATGTGAGCATTATGGATGTAAAGGACACCGTAAGAAAAGTTGTTATCGTCCTAAGAGGCCTTAATGTGAGCATTGTCAGCTTTTTGGACAAGAAAAAGGCTTGTTACAAGCTTAATGACTATCCTCTAAGTCACAAGAATTTTGCTAGTAATTATATTGTTAATTTAACTATTGTTAAGCGTAGTCATTGTACTTTCACACCAAAGCAGTATAATTGCATTATCCATCTAATCAAGGAGGACTATGGTAAGAGCTCTCATGTTAATGGAGTAGGTATTTTGTAATCTTTTCCTTACATTTGGATTATAGATAGTAAGGCTAGTGATCAAGTTATTACTAATTTTTATTGTTTACAATTTCCTATTAAATGCATGTCTAGATATGTTAAATTGCCAAATGGAGAACTAACCCAGGTCACTCACACTAGTTCCATAACCTTAGCCAACAGTTTGAAAGTGCACACTGTATTTTACTCTTATGATTTCAAATATAACTTACTGTCAGTAGCTAAATTCATTGTTGAGAATAACTATTTAGTGGTTTTCTATGTTGATTTATACGTGTTTTAAGACCTTTTTACAGGTGACATCAAAGGGATTAGTGGAATGCGACATGGACTTTATTTTTTTCTACACCCTAAGAATAACCATGTTAACCAATCTTCTGGTACTACATTGGCCCTTTCAATTACTTCAACACATAATGGCCTTAGTTTTCATCTATGACATTTGAGACTTGGTCACATGTCTTCATCTAAATTTAAATTTTTGAATGATTTCAAAGATTTTCCATCTTCTAATTTTCATTGCTTAATTTGTCCTCTTGTTAAGTAAACACATGATCCATTCACTGTTTGCATTGAAAATGTCAAAAATCTTTTTGATTTAATCCATATAGATATTTAGGGACCATATCATGCCCTAAATCATGATGGTTTGAAATATTCTTTAACCATCATTGATGATTTTTCATGAGAGACCTAGACTTTTCTCATGAAATATAAGACTGAAATAGTATCACATTTGGAATGTTTCTTTAATGCTATTAAAAATTATTTTAACATTGGTATCAAATGCATTCTTTTTGATAATACAACTAATTTTTTTTTAATTTATCATGTGACAAGTTGTTTTAATCACATGGCATAATGCATAGGAGCTCATGTGTATATATCCCGCAACAGAATGGTATGGTAGAATGTAAGTATGACCACTTATTAGATGTTGCATGGGCATTAAAATTTCAAAATTACATGCCTAAATATTTTTGGAGTGAGTGTATACTCACTACCACACACATTATCAATTGCATTTCTTTTTTAGTCCTACATGAGAAATTTCCTTATGAAGTGATTCATGAGAAAGCTTTTGACCTCTCAAGATTTTGAGTCTTCAACTATCTTTGTTGTGCTTCAGTAGTGGGGCATAAAGATAAATTTTCCTCTCAAGTTATTCCTAGTATTTTCATGGGATACCTTTTTTGTCCAAAAGGGTATAAACTTTCTAACATTGAAAAGAAGAAATTTTTTGTGAGTCATGATGTTCATTTTCATAAAAATATTTTTCCTTTTACAAACATAGAGACTGGGTCCCATTCTTTAAGATTCCTTATGACGCTATTTTAATATGAGGAGCCTACACATTAAGTTATTAGAGTTAACCCCAATTCAAATGCTCAGGAAATCCCTCATACATAATCAGATCCCATTACTGATACTACGACTCATACTACACTAGATATTACCACTTCTAATACATCAAGCAACCAACCCAATGAATTTACCTTGGAGATTCCAAATCCTCCTACATTACCTCATGTTTTCACTTATGATGAGACAGAGGATGATCCTCCTTACCAACCATGACTGATCCCATAGTCCCTCCATCACTTCCTAGACGATCTACTAGAATTTCTAGGCCACCCATATGAACTCAAGATTATGTCTACAACAACATTGTCAATTCATCCATACAGTATCATATGTCTGACTATGTATTTTATACACATTTACTCATTCCATATCAACATTTCATAGCAGCCATTTCACCTAAGATAGAACCTTTATTCTACTATGAGGCAGTTAAGGATTCTAGATGGTGAGATGTCATGGATTAAGAAATGCAAACATTAGAATCGAATGGAACATGAAAACTAGTAAACTTACCATCACGGATAAAACCCATAGGATGTAAATGGGTATACAAGATTAATTATCATGTTGATGGGAGTATTGAGCAATTTAAGGCTCTTTTAGTAGCAAAAGGTTATAATGTTAAACAAAAAGGATCGATTACCATAAGATTTTCTCTCTTATAGTAAAATTAGTGACAATTAGAAGTACATTATCTATTGCATCACTACGTAAATGAAATATTCAACAAATGGATGTCTATAATGCATTTCTATAAGGAGACTTAGATAAGGAAGTATATAGGAAACCACTACTTAGGAGTCCTTTTGAAGGGGGTCCAAAGTATGTTGGTTTAGGTAATTTTTGTATGGGTTAAAGCAAGCTTCATAATAGTGGAATGAGAAGTTTACAAAAGCTCTAGTATCTACTAGTTATTGACAGTCATTGTATGACTATTCTCTTTTCACTAAGGGACAAGTTGGTAATATTGTTCTAGTGCTCATATATATAGATGACATCTTAATTATTAGTGATGATACACAAGAAATTAAGGCTTTGCAAGCTTATCTTCATTCTACATTTTGAATAAAGGATTTAGGAGGACTTAAGTATTTTCTTGGGATTGAGATATTTCGAGATTTAAATGGCATGCATCTCAATCAACGTAAGTATATCTTTGAATTGATTTTTAAACTTTTCCATTGTTCTTTTGTCGTGAGCATTGCCTGACTGCTTCGTCTGGTGCTTGTTTTGGCATTTGATTTGGCTTGACTTAAAGTCGGCCTTTTTCCTTTGCACACAACATAGTCTCGATCTCCTTCTCCAAGATACTTTAACCCCAATGTTGGGTTAGCCTCCCACAAGTTGTACTAGAACTCACTTGGGAACTTGAGTTGGCTCGAAAGAAGCCTCTTTTTTTTACTCTCCCACTTAGATCTGCGCTTCCACTGCCTCTTGAAGAATCTGGATCCATAAGGCCTAGTACGAGTCCATATTCCTCACCAGTGTTATTAGTTAGGAAACAAGATCATTCATGGAGATTATGTATAGATTATCAAGCTCTTAACAAACAAACGATAAAGGATAGGTTTCCTATTCCGACGGTAGAGGAACTTATGGATGAGTTATATGGTGCATGCCTTTTTACAAAAATGGATTTAAGGTTGGGATATCATCAAATCAGAATGTAGCAAGAAGACATCTACAAAATGGCTTTTCAGACACATCATGGCCATTACGAGTACTTGGTGATGCCATTCAGGTTATGTAATGCACCTTCTACCTTCTAGGCTTTAATGAATTTAGTGTTTATAGAGTTTCTAAGGAAATTTGTATTTTTTTTTATGACATACTCATATATAGCTAGGATTAGGCAACTCACCTAAAGCATGTAGAAATGGTGTTTGAGGTATTAAGAAGTCATACCTTATTTGTCAAGGAAAGCAAATGTTCCTTTGGCTAGAGATTAGTGGAATATTTGGGGCATGTAATCAATGCAGAAGGAGTAGCAATGGATGGTGAGAAAATACAAGATATGTGGAATTGGGTAAGGCCTACATAAGTAGGAGGCTTAAGAGGATTTTTATGGTTAACAGGGTATTATTAGAGGTTTATAGTTGACTATGGGAAATTAGCTAAACCGCTTATTGAACTCTTGAAAAAGGACAACTTCCATTGGAATCCAATGGCTGAAATTGCATTTGTTTCTTAGGTTTCAGTATGCTTTAGGCCTTGGATGTTTTTGGTTGTTTTAGTAAAGCCTTAGTCATTAGGTGTATTTTGTAATAGGAACCTTGAGGACAAGCTTCTTTTGAAGGGGAAAGGAATTGTCACAGGCCTATTTTGGGTTTTGGGTATTTTGTGGAGTGGGCTTGGTTTTATCCAGCTTGAGGCCATTTAGGAGATTCTAGGGGCATTTTGGCCAGGTGGTTGTCTTCTTAAATGGGGAAACCATCCTTTGGAAAGAGACTAGTTTATGTAAAGCTTTGGCTTGTGTCTCGATGTTGTGTCCCTCATGATGTAGTTATGCAGTATGGGTGGGGGCCCTAGCTCAGTGGTGTTCTCTGAGCCAAACCCTAACTGGCTGTCCCACCGGTCATGGGCTCCAATCCCGTCCCCCCTCCTCCGTGTGCGTGCATTTGTAATAAAAAAATATAATTAGAAAAGGAAAAAAAATTTATGTAGTGTCTAATCTGATGCTGATGTGCCATTTCCATTATGTGGGTGTGCTGTGTCCACTCTGATGCAAGGAAGATGACTCCTACAAATCCAAACCAACACCACTTAAGCTAAGTTCTGATTGGGATCCCGAAGGACTGCGACAAATGGTATCAAAGCCAGGTTTAGCCATCTGTTTGAAGGTGATAAGTAGTGGAATAATTTAACCTTGTCCTATGCAAGTTGAATAGCTCCCTTCAAAACAAACTAGTAAATACCTTATCTCTGCTAGATACAATTTTCTTAGGCATCCCATAAAGCCTATAGATATTTTGGAAGAAGGCTTCAGCAACTGTTACTATAGTATAGGGGTGTTTAAGTGGCACAAAGTGGGCCATCTTGGACAATCTATCCATAACTACCATGATATAAGATTTTCCTTTTGAACTTGGCAAGCCTTCAATAAAGTCCATTGACAATTCTGACCATATCTCTTGGGGAATGAGGAGGGGTTATGTAAAGGGTTAGAAGTAAATGTGCAAGGATACAAGATGGAACTTGATTTCTTTTTGTTGCATATACTGGGTATAGAGGTGGTACTAGGAGCTCAATGGCTAGAAACCAAAGAAGATGTTGTGTGGAACCTTAAGCGACTAAGATTATCATTCCAAGCGAGGCAAAAAACAATCACTTGGCATAGAATTAAAATAGGAGAGAGCATTTTGGTGGATAAAGAACAATTTTGCAAGGAACTTAAGCATATAGGGGTAAGACTACAAGTACAGATACAAGTAGCACCTGAATCTAATGGTATTCCACTAGACATGGAAGGTGAATTTTTGGAAGGGTAAACTCTTTAATGGGATTGTCAACTATAAAGCCTATTGAAAATCCCTTGGAGACAAATGTCTTATAGACTAGCTTGAAATATGATGAGTGAGTTTGTCTATAAATAGATGATTCATTATTTAAGAACATCTTGAGTTATCAATAGATGATTGGTAAGCTGAATTATCTTAATATGACACACCTTAACAAAATTCATAATTTGTGATAGGGAAGCCACTTTTGTTACTACATTTTGGCTGAATTTTTTCACCTCTAAGGAACAAGTTTTAATTTTTCCTCGTCTTATTACCACCAAATTGAGGTTACTAATAGGGTAATCTAAATGTATTTAAGGTACTTTTGAAGGGGGTAGACCTAAGGAGTGTCATAAGTGGCTGCCATGAGTATCATACGCAAGAATTTAATGGATCTCTAATGAGATCAAAAACCCAAGATTTGTGTAGTTAGATCTAAAATACCAATATTCACAAATTAATGAACTAAAATAAAAGAAAAAGTTACCATACTTTTGATCCATCCTCTTTGTGTTGAAAACTCATAAATGTGAAAAGGTGTTCTGGCTTAGGAGAATATCCTTTATTCTCATTCAAATGCATTGGCTTGATGAGAGAACCTAAGGTTACAACCTTAGGTAAAAGTGATTATGTATGTAACCCTAACTTGAATAGTATGCTTTTATACCATGAGCTAGAAGATATGACCTACTCCTAACCCTATATTCTACTCAATTAGGCCCATTCATCACAACCCTATTTGGTAAGCCATGACCCATACCAGCCAATCCATATTCCAAAATTCATGGACCAAGTTAACATAGCCCACTTAAAGTAAACCTAATTAAAAATTAGTGATGCAGATGCACTTAAGGACCAATATTATGAGTTCCAACTCAAAGAATTGAGAGTCCACAATGTAATCTAGTGGGTCCAAGAAGGTAGAGATTGAAGAATAACCTAAGAATATTCCATAACATCTCTACAATCTTTAATATGAGGGGTTTCCTAAATAGTTGTTGAGTTCTTAATTTCTTAGGTTTCTTTATTGTTTGAGAATATTTCCTTTTGTTTGGTTTTCCTTAATTATCTAAGTTCTTGATTTATTTAGGTTTCCATACTTGTCATATCTCTGATTTGTTTAGGATTTTCTTATTTGTCAAAATCTAAATTTGTTAAGACTTTATTAATTTTAGGGATTATTGATTTATCAGGATCTTTCTAGAATTAGGTTTTAAGGATTCTTGATTTACTAGGATTCTTCTAGAATTAGGTTTAGTTACTTATTTAAAGGAGCATTGTTTCAATTGTAAAGAGATTTTTTTTCCAAAGAATAGAAACCTCTAAGTTGTGTGATCAACTTTTGCATCCTTTATCCAATTCTTGCTAGGGATTGGTGGTGGAGCACCTCCTTGACTGGTGGCATTGCCTTTACGCCTTAGAGCTTGTTGGCATCTATCTTTTTATTTTTATTCTTTATATTTTCGTTTTTCATTCCTTCCTCCTTACCAACACTCATTTTTCCTATAGAAAACACAAAAAAAAAACCAAAAAAATGATTTTTTTTAGTTATTTTTTTAACCTAAGCTCGCTCAAGCCCACCATAAGATTCGCATCAATTAGGCTAACATTCTCCTACTTGGGCTATATTAATTTAAATTGTGCATGCCTTTATATTGATCTAAAGATAGTTCTTAACTATATTCCCACCATATGAGATTTCAAACTCTTAATCACGATAATAACTATATTTATTAAGTGATACAACATTAACCATGACTACAAAAGTTCTTAACCTCATTAATATGGATGAATCTGGTAGTGTGGCAACTATAACACTTTAGAAATTTCTTTATGTGTTGTTAATATTGTCAATCCAATTCTCTCTCTTTCGATGACAAATTACCATAAGAGAATATACTTTATGTTTCCAATGAACCTTTTCATGTCTTGTACTTAATAACTTAAGTTTAACTTTATGTATCACAAGATATGCTTTATGACTAACTATTGAATACCCTAACCATTGCTTAAGGTTTACACCTCCCTTAAAACTTTAATATATAAACATGATGTATACAAGGAGATTTAACTTGTTAACATATAAAGCACCCTACATGCTAAATACAGTCAGCACAATTTGTGATAGATAATCTATATTTCAATAATTTACCCCATGGTAAATCAATTTAGATACAAACTTTATATTACAGTGCTCCCACTAAATAATATCATCCTCTGATGCTTTTAAGTTCAAAATAATTACATGTCTTTAAAAACACAATGCTTTAGTATATAGGTGTGCATACATAGCATTTGTAATGAGATTTTAAATTGTAATGTTACCTTTCTTAAGTTTGTCCTTTACTACTTAATATTTGATTTCTATGTGTTTAGACCATGTGACATCTTTATTTTTTGTTTAATAACGATGTAACTTTATTATCACAATATAACTTGATAGGTCTCATAAAGAAATTAAACTTTGTCAACCCTTTAATAAGGTTTTTTAAATAAATCACCTAAGTAGTTGCCTCATAGCATGCTATAAAATTTTGCCTACATAATTGAAAAAGTCATTAGTTTATGTTTTGCACTTTTCATGATACCATCCTATCTTCTATAAAGGTATCTTGATGTAGATTTCAAATATCATTCTTGCAGCTTATAAGGTTTAAATATGTGTATCCCACTAGCTGCAGTTTATCTACACATTTATGGGTTAACTAATAAAAAGTTATCTTTTTAAGCACTTGACAATCTTTTGGTAACAATCTAATAATCTTGATCAAAGTATGATAGACTTCTATCCAAAACCTTATTGACAATAACATAAGGCCTAATGTAAACTTAAGTATACATGGTGTTTCCTTATGCACTAAAATATGACACTTGCTTCTTGGCTCTATCTATACTTTACTTTTAAGGCACTATAATAGGTTCAATCTATTACCTTTAAGAATAAGAATAAGAACATTCCTAGGTAAGTAATCTTCCATATGGAACCTTTATAAAACATTATTAACATATGTTTTTTAAAAAAGACTCAATAATCATCAATAATAATTCCTATGGACTAACAAATAACTGTATTATATCATAAACTAACCTATGATCATTACTCGCAGGCAAGACATCATATGTATTGGTATACTTCCATTGAACTAAGTATATGTTCATGTATAATCTATTCTATTTAGTGTAGTACCACATAAAGGTATAAACTTTCAAACTTCAAATACTATTATCAAAAAACATGCTTTAGTCTATAAATAAACTTGTTATGTTTACAAATAAATTCATCATATATACTTAAGATTGGATCACACCTAAACCTTCTTATTCATATGGTATAATTCTTTACCCACTAATGTGGTAATAACTCTATAGTTCATAAAGTTATTATTCTTATTTTAGGTAATATTTAATATAGTTTTTATTAGATTATATTTGTATTTAATTATATTTATGCATATTTTGTTATTTTATGCAACAAATCCAAAATAGGTGAAAAACAAGAGAAATGAAGAGAAAAGAAAGAAAATAAGCAAGTGTATGTACGTGGAACCCATGTGAGGAAAAGACAAAAAGAAGAGAAAGTAAAAAAGTAAAAAGGTGGTGAATTGTTGAGGGGGCTTCTATTGAGCTTGGAGTGAGCAAAGAGAAAATAAGAGTGAGAGAAAAAAGGAGAGAGAGGATGATCGGGCCAAAGAGGAGAATAACAGCCGTAGCATCGGTGGTAGGGGATCTTGCTAGAGCTTAAAGATGACGCGCAAAAATGCTCGAATGATTGCCGGTGTCCTTTTTTGGCAAGAAGCCCGTTTTGACGGATTTTCCAACCATATTTGAGCAGTCTCATTTAAATTTAGTGGTTTCCACGAGAAGAAGCTATTTTTAGCATTTTTATAGTTGTTTTGGGGTGATTTTATGGTGGATTCTGCAAAAGATGGGTGCTAACTTGGAGTTTTTCTAAGATCTATGCGTTTCTAGGGTGAATTAGTGAAATCTTTTTACAAATAAGCACTCCAAAGGTCATTCCCAATAGTTTCTCACAATTTCTATGAAGAACGATGGCGGTAGTGAGTGGTGATGATGCGTGAAAGTGCATTTTGGCCCATTTTTGTCCCATTTTCCAACTAGCTCCTTCTCTTCTTCCTGATGTGTAGATTTGTCCAAACTTTCTCTGAATTGAAGACATTTTGGTGACAAATTTGATGTTTTTAATTTGAAGAATATTTTATTCAATTTCTTGTACTATTTCTATTTATTTAAATATGATGTTTTAGTTTATTGTGTTAGAGCTATGATGTAACTTGATTGTGATATAGGAATGTTATGATTATTTATATTTTGTAGATATTTTATAAATGTGAAGCTACATGTTACTAAGTTTAATGCTTTTAAGTGACTAGTTACCCACTTAGATGACTTGATTTGCATGTTAGAGACTGACAGGAAATGACATCCAGTTGTTTCATATAATATGCAACCATAGATTAATATGGATAGACATATACCATATGATTTGTGTGACTTTAGGTATAAACTAGAATATTCACAAATCTTAATGTTGGAAAATAAGGTTTTGCTGTGACTAAAAATATTTTTGGTAAATATCAATTCTTAAAATATGTTTTTATATGTGCAAAAAGAAAAATTATAGGAAGTAAAAGGTGTACAAATTATAATATCAATTAATGATATTATAAAGTAATTGGGTTCCTACATTTCTTCATAAAACATATTTTTAAAGTTCTTGTGACATATATTCAAATATTTGAATATTTCCTTAAGAAATATAATATATTTGAATATATTTTATTTTATGAATATGATACTTAGTTTAGTGTAATTGTAGGAACATGAAGGACATTAACTCTATTTTGATCTTAGTTCAAAGTCAATATATGTAATACACCAAAATATGAACTTTGTAAAATATCATATTTTTGGACCGTGTTCATATAATTAAACTTTGGACCCTATTGATATTGGACCATGTCTATCTGCTAGATCTTTTATTACTGGACTGGACCATTTATTCCTAGATTGAGACGATGTGATGTGGCCTAAGCTCACATTATCTTGACCCCGCTGAAGTCTCCTTGCTATGGTGTCATCTTGATCATTAGAGAAACGCCCTTGCTACGGTGTCATCTTGACTATTAGAGAAACGCTCTTGCCACAACGTTGTTTCACTTAAAAAAGCACATAAGAGGTCTCTATCTCTTAATGAGTCTGCCCTAGTCGCTTCACTTGTCCCCGATGCCATCTCTGCTTCTCTTAAATGCCAAAACCTCAACAGGAGGATTTTGAAGAAGACAAGCTGTCAAAACGGTTGGATTTCAGCTTTGAAGGCTGATATGAAGTTGATTTGATAAATAGCCTACTATTCCTAACAGGAAAAAGGCTATGGTTCAGGTTTAATTCGAAAAGGCCTTAGATCTACCTCCTATTTAAAGGAGATGTGTGCATGAAGATTTTCTCTTGATGATTTACATTTATTTGAAGCGTTCTCTTTGTGAAGAAAGTCTATTAAGCTCACTTACTATTTGATTCAAGTTTGCTTATCTCTCGGTGACTCACAATGGTTCGGTGATATTCAATTATCTGCTTTGATCTTCAATTATATACTCAATCATAGCTGTATAACATTATTTATGTGTTAATTTCACTTATAAACATTTATTGCACATAAATTTTGAGGAAAACCCAAAACCCTAATTTCTTCAAATTAGGGATTTCGTGATAGGAGCTATGTACCTTGATATATATGGTTGAATAGCTCCTCTGATTAGCAATATCCCATAAACTAACATATTATTTAGGGATTTGCTACTGTATATGATCTTTTGATCATAATTTGTATTCAAACTTGAGAATTCCTTTGAGAATGAATTATTTTGATTAGGGAGAACGTATTCTCCTAATCAGGTTGAGTAAAGGTGACTTCAATTTGTTGGATTGAAGGAGAAAAGGGTGGATGTAGGACTCCAAGATAGAGTGCCAAACCACCATGGTAAACTGGGTGTTGATTCTCTTACTCTTCACTTGCTTAAATAATTATGTTTGATTTTTATTATCATATAAATTGTTAAATTAATTGATTGAATCTTTTATATCATACAAAAGCATAGTTTTGGTACAAGAACAATTTAATCCCCCTTCTTGTTAAGCCATAAAACCCAACAATTGGCATCTAGAGCTAGGTTCTCTAATTAAAAGGATTAACATCCTAGAATAGATCCACATTATGGCTTTTGATAAAGGGTTAGCTGTTATGGGGTTTAATAAACCTCCCTTGTTTGATGGCATTAATTTTAGGCATTGGAAACAATTAATGCAAGTATTCATAATAGGCCAAGATCCAAAAGCTTGGCAAGTAATCAGGAAGGGTATTACATTACCCGAAATTGATGAATGGTTAAAAAATGAAGCAAAAGTAATGGGGTTAAATGCTAAGTCTATGAATATGATCTATGGTGGTCTTAGAGCACATGAGTTTAACAAAGTGTCCTCTTGCACCACCGGTAAAGAAATTTGGAATAAGTTAGAAATCATTTATGAAAGAACTAAAAAGGTAAAGTCTTCTAAAGTTAATATGCTTACACATGACTATGATTTTTTTGTTATGAAAGATTTTGAAACTATTAGTAATATGTTTGGTAGATTCACTGAAATTATTTTTGAACTTAAATTGCTAGGAAAAACCTCCCACGTGTAACCATTCTTCCCTTGAGAATAGGAGGAGGTGTTAGTGGTTGAGAAACAAACTCCCCATATCCCACTAACCACTTATGATAAGGTAGAGAGAAATAAAATGAGTTGGAAACGTGCTAATTATGAGCCACGTCCAACAGAATGTTTAGGAAAGTTATATTCACACATCATAGTTCTAGCCATCTCTTGAAGTGTCCTATTTTTCCTTTTTACAACATCATTTTGTTGTGGTGTCCTAGGTGCTGAAAAATTATGAGAAACTCCATTGTTGGAACAAAATTTCTCAAAAAAATGGTTTTCAAATTCACCACCATGATCTGTCCTAATCTTGGTTATAGTAAGATCTTTTTCATTTTGAATCATTTTAGAGAAATCAACAAATTTTTCAAATGCTTCATCTTTCCTAGCAAATAGATATACCTAAATATATCTTGTATAGTCATCTACTATGACTAAGGCATAATATTTGCCATTCATGATAGCCAATCTCAAAGGACCAAACAAGTCCATGTGGATTTATTCTAATGGCCTTGAGGTGGACACCATTAGCTTTGGTTTAAAGCTACTTTGAGTGTGTTTCCCTTCTACACAAGCATCACATAACTTTTTCTTATCAAAATTAAGCTTAGGTAAACCTTTAACTAAGTCATTCTTAGATAGTTTCTTTAACAATCCTAAGCTAGCATGACCAAGTTTCCTATGCCACAACCAAGCATCAACACTGTTATTGCAATCAAACATGTTTGTTTATTTGTTAATATGCTAAGATCAAGTACATAAATATTATCTTTTCTTTTTCCAATAATTCTTACATTGTTTTCCATATTTTCAACAAGACAAAGTTCTTTTCCAAATCTGATTTTGAAATTATTATCACACAATTGACTTATACTCAATAGATTAAATTTTAATTCATCAACATACAATACATCAGATATGAGAAGAGATTTCAAGTTACATATAGTGCCTATACCCTTAATTTTTCCTTTGGAGTTATCTCCAAAAGATATGGTGCCTCTAGATTTTACCTCAAATGTTGAGAAAAGCTCCATCATCCCAATCATGTGATGGGAACAACCATTATCCAAAATCCATAACTCTTTTTGCTTCTTCTTGTTTATGTTCATGTTCATATCCTATAGAAACAAAAATTTATGTTGGAGATCTTAGTACCCTTTTTTTTGGGTTCGTGAGTGTTAGTTGTTACTAAATTATTAATCTTCTTAGGTATCCATAGCTTCTTGATCTTATATGCTCTTCTAAGTCTAATTGGACATGTATTAAACAAATGACCTATACCAAGCTCAAAGAGGTACATGGTGGTTCAACATTTCTCACCTACTTCCACCCTATTCTTCTTCAACTTAAACCAAGTTGAAGTTTACTTTATTTCAAGTTAGGAGAAATCTTCTTTTACACTTCACAACTCCTCAACAAAGAGTCATTTGATTCTCAATTACAATGTTTAGGTTGATCCAACCTTAATTCATTAAGCTAATCCCCAAATATCTAATGTGAGTGAGGAATGATGCTTATCAAAAAGCTAATTGAAGATGTATAAACTCAATTCAAGCTCTAATCATGAAACCCCAAATTTTCACAAAGTTAGGGTTTTAAATTTACAAAGAAGTTTATATGCATATTATTATATCTTTATTGTGTTAATATAGATTAAAGCTTGATTAGCACATAAATGACTTAATCTAATAGTGAATATTCACAAGAATATTAGTTTGAAGGAATATTATCGAAGATACACAGTTGCTTCGAAGATTGATGAAGAATATTGTCGGGTATGATAGCTTTGCAAGACTTGAGCACAAACTTGATTTCTTAACACAATATTATCAAAACCGCACTGAAGAACTTTCTTATCCCTCCTTTTATATGAGATATCAAGTAAATAAGCTTTCTAGGGTTTCATTCAAACCTGAGTTGCTTGTTGGAGTTAAATCGTTAAGACTTGACAAATGCTACATCAATTAACAATGCAAACAATGATTAAGGCTATTCAAAATGGCTCTAACATTCCTTTCACCTCAAATTTCTTCTCGTTGAAGAACCGATGACAAAGAGAAGCAAAAAAAAGCAACTCAGTGAGGAGGCTAGGGCTTCGGTCGATCGGGTGCTCGATTAAGAGCAACATCCTTTTAAGCTTAAATGAAATGACTGTGTTTCACACATTCATACTTAGGCAAGACTTGTGGGCCAGTGGATTAACTCAGGCTTAGTTTGTTTAGGCTTAGTCCAATCGAGTTTGTTTAAGCTCGAACCAATGGAGAATAAGCTCGATCCAGTAGAATTGTTTAAGCTTAGTCCAACATATAGCTCCATTCAATTATGCATTAAGCTTGATCACATAGAACCTTGTATTATGAATTTTTCTTTCATAATATATTCTTTGGCCTTTTATGTACCTACAAGCATATTGAGTAAAGTATTATTTTTTCTTTAATATAATTGCTTATATTTTTATTCATTAAATCACATGAAAATATTTAACTAAACTTTATATGTGATGTTTGATAATGAAATGTAGGAAACCGACTACTTTATAATATCATTAGTTAATATTATAATTTACACACTTTTTACTTCCTTTGGTATTCAATGTATGCACATAAATATATTATAATACATAAAATTATTCACAAATAAAATTAGTCTTAACAAAACACATCAACACATGATTTTCAACAAAACATACTATACTTTTGATGCATCCTCTCTCTATTGAAAACCCACAAATATGAAAAGATCTTCCAACTTAGGCAAATATCATTTATTCTCATTCAGATACATTAGCTTAATAAGAGAACTTAGAGTTACGGCTAGGTAAAAGTGATTATGTATGTAACCCTAACCTAAATAGTACGCTTTTATACCATGAGCTAGAGGATAGGACCTAGGCCTAACCCTATGTGCTACCTAATTAGGCTCAGTCACCACAATCCTATTTGGTTAGCCATGGCCCCACACTAGCTAGTCCATATTCCAAAACTCATGGACCAACTTAATATAGCCCACTTAAAGTAAACCTAATTAAAAATTAGGCTAACATCATATTGTTATAACACAACTTTTCAAAGGCTATGGAAAAGTCTTCATTTGAGATTGTCAAGGGGAAGGCACCTCCCTTGTTGTCCTGTGTACCTGAGGATACCAAAGATGATTCGGTGGAGAAAGAATTGTATGACAAGGACAAGGTACTCAAGGAAATAAGGGAACACAAAGAAGCTACATGATCAATGTAGGAGAGACATTCAACACTAAATTCATAAATGTGGTATAGTTGAAGCTACCATCGTATATTGAGACCTTAGTAGTCCTCAACAAGTCTTTAAAGCTTAGTTTAAATCTCTATGGCCCTTATGAAGTTGAAAGACACATTACAGAAGTTACTTACAAGCTAAAGTCACCATAAGGGTCTTAAATCCACCCTCGCATGAAGAAGTTTTATGTTTCAAACCTCAAATGGTTGATTGGTCCAAATGCGTTGATACATAGTGAACTATCAAGAACTTTGGAGGATGGATAAGGCATCTTTATTTGACCATAAGTAGTGTAGGATTGTTGCAAGAAAGGGACATGCACTAAAATTCTCATCCATTGGTATGGACTAGCCCTAATTAAAGCAACTTGGGAGGATGAAGATTAGATTAAGAATTGAGTCCTTATGATCCTTAAGGACAAGGATCCTTTGTAGGAGGAAGGAATGTTGCACCCATAAAATGACATGTCAACAAGGGTTATATTTTGGACTCTTATCCTTAATAGAAAGTATTGTGGTTAGTGTTTTTAGGGAAGTGCAGAATACTCTATTTTGAGCAAGGGAGTAGTTGTTTTTGCATTAGTAGCACTTTTGCAGCTTTGTGTAAGCCTTTATATGTTGTATGCATTAGGGAGGTAGACATTACTTTTGGCTTAAGGACTATGCCACTTTATGTTGTATCTATAGGGTTAAGCTTGGAGTTGTACCATCATAATTATGCATATAACTTTATTAGTGATTATTTGAATATTAGGTTTGAATGCTAATTTGAACATATTTTATTTGAATACTATTATTAATTTGGACTTTCTTAAGTGTAAGCCTACTATGACCCCAACATAATCTCATTCTTGCCCACGAATCTAACTTTCGATGCATCAAGGCCGAAGGCTCAACCTTTTTTTTTTTTCCCTAATTTTCTACTAGGTGTAAATACAACGAATATAAGTCAAGCCTACTAAGGGCCCCATCTGCCCATAACATAATCCCATACTTACACATAAATCTAACTTATGAAGCATGAAGGCCTTTTAGGCTCAATCTTATCTTTTTCTCAATTTTCTACTAGGTTAAATACTACGAATATAGAATCCAGCAATTATTTTCCACTAAATGAAGATCTTATATAAAGCATTTAAGTCAAATTAGGAGAATTAAGTTCCTTGTTTGAAGAATATAATCGGCAGAAACAAGTATTATTTTGATTAAAATTTAGAAAATGCTATTGCAGTGATCAGCATCATTTCTAAGAATTTTGGTTTTCAAGAGCACGCCAAGTGTAAAGCACCTGGACCAAGTGTCCAGTTTTCAAATGCTCAGGGATAGCTTCTTCCATTGAATTTTCAACTCATTTAAAAGGTTGGAAACTAATTAAGGGTTTCTTTAATCCATGAAAGCATTTGAGACTGCTGGAACGACAATTATCGAAGCGAGGGCGAAATTCACCCGAACTTATGTGAAGAAAAGAGGGAGAAGGATCAAGGATGAGTGCATGTGTTAGAAGTAGTCCCCAATTTGAATGCAAGCCATAGTTGCTACGGAACTCCTGACCGATTCTTTCTTTGAAATCGATTCGGCGCCTTGATGCTGGACCCGAATCCTCCGCCCCACCCTCTCCGTTAGTCCAGAGTAACCATAGTTGCTCTTCCCGTTTCTCATTTCTTTCACTCGCTCTTCCGGCCATCCAGGAAAAAATGGACCAAACCCAAACTCAGCGATCAGCTTCTGCCTCAGCTTCCCGGGCCCTTCAGTTTCACCCTGCCCGTGCCGCCATTTTCGATCTCTTCAACCTCTACTTGGGAGTAATCACTCTCTCTTGTTCTCTTTTATTTCAAGCTTTTCTTGGTTTATATTTTTTATTAATTCAAGTTTTCTACGCTATTTTGCAGAGAAGTGGTCGTCAAAATCCCGAAGATTCTACCCGAGAACCTCCGTGAGTTTACGCATATATGAACTGAAGGTTTTTCGGAGAGATGAGTTGCATATGCAGCGTGAAATTATTCATTTTCATGAACTTGTACATAATCCTGGTGAATTGGAAATATTTGTCTTTACGGAATCTTTCTGTGCTATGATTTTTTGTGACTTACAGAACATATTTTTGGTTAGACGCCTGAGGAATAGAAGCTTATTGGCAGTCCTCTTGGAATTGAAACTGGTTATAAAAAAAGTGTATTTCTCAGGTTCCTACAGCTAAGGTCGTGAGGACTTGAAGATTACTCTTAACATATGATTTAACACGTCTACATACATATGCGTAGGAAGGTGTATGTGTGTGTGTGTGTGTTGTGTAGGAGGGCGCTTTGCGTTTTTGGTGATGTAGAGTTTGAGTCATAAGGGTATGGTCCTCATGTATACTCATGGTGTCAGTATATTATACTCTGAAATGTTCAATTCTGGGCTACTCATTATATGAATTATTCAACTTTGTAACTGCTGGGTTATTTGGTTGGTTGGTTACTTGTCCAATTGTATTAATCTTTATTTGAATGACCGATCTTCAGTAACAAGACACAGAAGCGTGTGGTTGCACTAAACAGAGAGCTTCCTCCTCGAAATGAGCAGTTCCTTTTGGATTTTGAGCAACTTCAGAGCCAGTTTCCTGTGCGTTCTGGAATTTGAATTCTCTGTTTTGGCCCTTTTTTAAACTTGTTCCAGATAACTTAGTTATGGAATTTGCTTTATGTATGTTGATAGCAATCATGTTTTTTCAGGACCCAGATCAATTGCGTGCCGTAACAGAATCTGTTCTTATACAATTGGTTGTGAAGTGTAGTGGTCATGCACCACGTGCTGAATTTCTTCTCTTTGCTTTGCGAAGCTTGTGCAGTATGGGTTGCATTAACTGGGACACTCTTTTGCCATCCCTTCTTTCTCAAGTTTCCTCAGCAGAAATGGCAGTGGGTCAGGGGAGTCAAGCAATGCCAGCTGTCTCATCTACAAGTTTATCACAGCCTGGGATGCTGCCACCGTCAAGCTCAATCACCAATTCTGCTACTTTTCAGTCTTCAAATCCAGCATCTCCATTACCTTCAGTTCATGGTATTGGTTCCCCTGCTCAATCTGCTAGTGAACCCACACCTTGTGTATCTTTGTCACCAGTTAAATCATCTGATATTTCTTCTGGTGGACAGCAACCTACAGCAAGGGTAAATTCATCTATTAAAGATAATGCAATAAGCAGTCTACGTCAGCTGTGTTGCAAGATTATTTTAATTGGTCTTGAATTTGATTTAAAACCTGTGACTCATGCGGAAATTTTCTGCCATATGCTGAATTGGCTGGTTAATTGGGATCAAAGGCAACAAGGGATTGATGATTCTGATGGAGGGAAATCCTGGAGACCTGACAAGGCACTTACTGAATGGCTGCACAGTTGTTTGGATGTGATTTGGCTTTTGGTTGAAGAGGATAAATGCCGAGTACCCTTTTATGAATTACTCCGCAGTGGCTTGCAGTTTATTGAAAACATACCTGATGATGAAGCTTTGTTTACACTCATCTTGGAGATCCATAGGAGACGAGATATGATGGCTATGCACATGCAAATGTTAGATCAACACCTTCATTGCCCTACATTTGGTACTCATCGGGTTCTTTCTCAGACAACTCCTAGTATTTCAGGTGAAGCAGTGGCAAATTTGCGATATTCACCGATCACTTATCCAAGTGTACTTGGGGAGCCATTGCATGGAGAGGTGAAAGTTTCTCCCAGCCATCATTTCCAGGAATGCCATGGTTCATGTAAATAGAACGTATACTATTTCTGGAGTAACATAAACACACTATTGGTGATAATATTATTCAGATTAAATGGCCTTTGTCACAATTGAGTGTAAATTCTTGAAGTTTCTTTGCAATTAGCGCTCAATTTTCAAAAGCTTCAATTATCTAGCATCATATTCTATAATGTAAGGACCTGCAAGTAATCACAGTATTTGTGTAGACCCATTCCTTTTTATTTGCTTTTTTTCTTAATCCACTGACAGGTATAAACAATTTTGACAGGCTTCTGGTTTAGCAAAGTCCTTGTATGAAGTTTTTGTGATTAGATTTTGTTTGGCATTACTTTAAATTAGCACTCTACCATTCTCCTAGGCTCTCTCTAGTTCCTAGCAAGCCTTGTTTTTGGATGCCTTATCAATGGCAGCTTGCTCCCCGATGTTGCTACCTTTGTCTCAAAAAAGATAAAGATTCTATTCAGTCATAAGGATTTTATTTCAATTTAGTTGTCCTTGCTTTTGCATTGTTTATATTGTAATTCTATCGCTTGGTTTTTAAAATACTTTTTGTCTCTTAGTGCTTTACTTTGCAATATCTGCTGCTTTAGTAAATTGAAAATGGTATTGATTAAGCAGTTTTTTAACATTATCTGAATGTTATTGGGTATGTCTTTTGATGTAGCTTTCTTTCTCTGGGAAAAGTCAAATGGGGCAAGATTTTCAAGAAAATCAAAATATTCATGTCTCCTTCTCCATAGAAGATTCTTTCCCTTTAGTATTTATTATTATTATTTTTAAATTTTCAAAGTAGCCTATACTTTTCTCATCAAAGTCTTGCCATGTCAAACCATGACTCTGGATTTTAGAAAGGTGTAACCCCACGACTAGTGCAGCTGTGAGTAAATATGTAAAATTTTCATGCCCATATGTGTGTGTGTAATGTCCCTGTTTTTGGCCATGAGTTTGAGTTTCATTTGGCCTATGATTTTCTGTAGTTCATTAAATTAGTTTGTTTTCTCTGTCAAAGGATCTTGCAATGTCTATTCAGCGAGGAAGTTTGGATTGGGAGAGAGCTTTACGTTGTATAAGGCATGCTCTGTGCAGTACTCCTTCACCAGACTGGTGGAAGCGTGTGCTCCTTGTGGCTCCATCCTATAGGTCTCCTCAAGTGCCTACTCCTGGTGCTGTATTCACTTCTGACATGATTTGTGAGGCAACCATTGATAGAATTGTGGAGCTATTGAAGCTTACTAATTCCGGTAATTATCTCTCCTCATAACAAACCACCCCACCCCCTCCCCCCTCCCCAACCCACCCTGGGGGTATTCCTTCGTATCCAATTTTTACTGTTGCTGCTTCTGATATGCCTAAGGGCTATTTCTGTAGTATTATATTGTAGTATGCTCTTGCCTGATACAGTTTTCTTTTTGTTGCTTTTGGCAGAGATAAGTCGCTGGCAGGACTGGCTTGTCTTTTCTGATATCTTCTTTTTCCTAATGAAAAGTGGGTGTATCGACTTCGTTGATTTTGTGGACAAGCTAGTTTCACGGGTAGCAGAGGGTGACCAGCACGTTCTTAGGACAAATCATGTAACCTGGTTGCTTGCACAAGTTATAAGGGTCGAGCTTGTAATGAATGCTTTGAATTCAGATGGTAGAAAGGTTATTTCTCAAGTGTAGAGTGTAAAATTTTACTGCTGTTCTGTTACTGCTGTGCATTTGTCTTTTCTGAGGTGTTTCTTTTAGCCAAGTCAATCTTTTTTAGGCTTTAGACCATAATCCACACAAGAAATTCAAATGCATAAGTAATTTTGATTCCTTGGTATTTTTTGAATGCTCCTTTTGGTTGTTGAAAGACTTGATCAAGCTGATATCCTATGCCTGAGACATTGCTTTTCTACTGCTAGGTTGAAACAACCAGGAAGCTTCTATCATTTCATAGAGAAGATAGAAACTCGGATCCTAACAATCCTCAAAGTATCCTGCTTGATTTCATCAGCAGTTGTCAAAATTTGCGTATTTGGTCATTGAACACATCAACCAGGGAATATTTGAATAATGAGCAGCTTCAAAAGGGAAAGCAAATAGATGAATGGTGGAGGCAAGTGAGCAAAGGTATAGATTTTTTATTTTATTTTATTTTTCCATTTAGTATTTCACAGTTAAGTTTCTTCGACCCTGTGGTTACTGCTGTTGATGAAATCACTAACTGGAGTCTTTAGTTGCACTGTGTGTTCATATGTTTAATCAGTTTATGTTAAAAAAGGCTGTTACTTTGGACAGGTATGACATTTCTACCCTCAGGACTATACTGGTAGAGTAACTCCTACCCCAAACACCCTGTCACCTTGTGTGCGACTCTCTCCTCTGCAACAACTGTCAAATGAGTTCATTGTTATAAGCTCTTATAGTCGATCAACTCATTTCTTTGCAGTTCTAGAAATAATAAGTAATGGCTATTCTGATTTTGACATCTAGGTAATGAGTTTTAGTAGGATGTTTCTCATTCAGTATTTCATGTAGTTTGTTCAATTTCTGAAGTTTTAGAAATGAGTTAACCTCTAGTTATTAAAGTAGGCCATTCCTCTTTAATTGCCTTGAGATATGGTTAGTACCTTATTACCAATAATAAATACCCATGTTCGTATCAGTGTATACATAATTGGAACTCTTTATGTGCTAATAATGGACATCCAAACTTCACCCTATTGACTTAGGAAAACATCTTATTTTGTGACAATTCCTGCGTGAAAAAATATAGGCTACCTCCGTTTTTATATAGATTTTTTTAAAATTTATTTTTGAGGGAAATTACTGATTTTCTGTTGGTTGGCTAATGTCCTGGAGATGATTCTGAAAATATTTTCCACTGTTTAGCATCCACTGAAAATTATAAATGATTACAGAATCTCATATAACTCTACAAATGAAAAGTCCATTTGGAATGGATGAAATAAAAATAACTAGAAGAAATGACCAAAAGATTAATTTTTATGCAATGTTGCACATTTTCACTTTCTATGTATCAAAAACATAAAGTTGAGAAAAAATGGTTTTCAATTTGTCACCACGTCATTAAGTTCAAGTTGAATCACAAAATGAATAGCCAAAAGAACTTTCAACTCAAGATGTCTCTTGAATTGATCTAAATAATCTGTTCAACCTTTTTTTACTCATCTTCTTCCTAAGGTATCTGTGTTGCCTTATCATAGATCCTTCAGTTCATCAACCTTTTATTTGAAATTAATATTTTCTTGCTTGCCTAACATTATAGGTTTCCTCTTGTGAAATACCCCACTATATCTTCTAAGATTTTCTTTTTCGGGTTGAACAAGCAGAGCCAATTCTTGATTGTAAACCTCACTAACAAGAGCAACTGAAGAACATTTTCATTATTGTTTTCATCTTTGGACACTTTGCATTCGTAATATAAACACCATAATTCAACTTTCCTATGAAGCCAAGCAATATTGGGTTCAGTAAGCTTCAAATCTGGTAAGCTAAAATTAAAATTGAATGAGATTAGTGTTGCTGGTGACTCTAATCAAGTGTAAAATTGTATGTTTCAGAAAACATACAGGATCTTTTGCTTTAATGCTAACAGATCCAGGACAGGTTTAGGAATGATCTTTCTGTGTGATTGTGGTGGAGGGCTAAGAGAATTTGTTTTGGGGTTAGAGTTTTAGAAGAATGAGTTAGGGTTCAGACATTGATTTGGGTTGTTGGAAAATTCTAAAGTGGCTGTGTTCAGAATTCCGAGGTTCATTTTGCAGGTTATTTGGTGGATTTTTGGTGCAGTAGTATTCGGTTTAAAGGTTTTGATGTGTAAGGGAAAGGTCTTGATTTGGAGGAATGAGAAGTGGTTGGTTGTCATTAAAGATCTGTGTTGAACGTTGATGGAAGAATAACGGTCTGCCCAGAGAAAGAAAGAAAGAAAGAAATGGGAAGCAATATTCCAGTAATCAAAGTCTAAATGATTTGAATGTAATGAATTTTGAGTCTCTGACTCTTACATAACCTATTAGAACTAGGCAATTAGTTTGAATTTGGAGGAAATCTTTCATGAAGTCCTACAAAAGGTTTCCAAAATGATCTATACCATTAATAACTGAGAATACTAAAAATACAATCATGCATAGGAATATCATGAAATGTTAAGCGTGGCTCTGCATATAAAAATTTCCAGTAATCCATAATCCCTTTGCCTAATTCAGAAGCAGTTGAGCATAGGAAAGTTTAGACTAAAACTCCAAAAGCATATAGACCCTGCTTTATTTAGAGGTCAGATGATGGCCCCACACCTGAAAAGCTCTAACCTATTAAAGTTGATAATCACTCTAAACACAGCAGCTTGATTCTTATTCCATATTTACAGCTCTAGTATCTCGGGAAAAGACTAATTAATCATCTACCATAGATGCATATGTGAGAAAGTGAGCCGGCCATGTACATCAAGTGCACAGAACTAGAGAGAAGGTGGCTTGTTCTAGTTAGGTATGATATATGTCCAGACTACCCTTTTCTCCTCCAGGAGAACTCTAGGTACTTTCATTAATTTCTTTTGTTATACACAGTGATGAGTGAGAAGGTTGCTAAGGTTGGAAGAACTTCATGAAAACACATCCTTCATGCCCTAGGTTAGAGTATTCTTGAAATGTGGTGATTTATATATCTGTCCTTCTTGAGGAGTGATAGACGTGGTCTTTTCATCTGTGTGTAGGGATGGTTTTGTCATCTGAATTATAGAAGTTCTTGTTGAAGTGGATGGTTATCAGTTTGTAGTGCAATGTATCTTCAATTTCTTCATCCTTTCTGTCATCTTATTTGACCTAACCTTGTTTCGTGCTTTTCATTCTAGTTAGTTCACTCCTTGGTAGTTCAGAGCGAGGTTAGTGTTTGTTTAATATAGTGCATTCTTATGCATTTGTAACATTCATTGTCTCATATTTTCAGGAGAACGCATGATGGACTATATGAATATGGACGATAGATCAATTGGGATGTTTTGGGTTGTGTCTTACACCATGGCACAACCAGCTTGTGAAACAGTAATTAATTGGCTCTCCTCTGCTGGTCCAGAAATATTACCTGGACCAAATCTACAGTCCACTGAAAGGTTAACACTTATGCGGGAAGTAAACCCATTGCCCATGTCATTATTATCTGGCTTTTCGATGAACCTGTCTTTGAAGCTGGCTTATCAAATGGAAGAATCTTTATTTGCTGGGCAGGTACTCTAGTTTGTAGGGGCGTAATAGATTTTTTTGAATGATCACTAGAATAATCCTTTCTTCAGCTATGTTTGTGGATGAATGAGGTATTGTATATTGAGTCTAATTATTCTTAACCATATTTATGGGCTTACTTGAAAATCTATATAAATTAATTGAATATAAATCAATGATATGATTAAAAAAACTGAGGGCAGTAAACTTATATTAATTCCTTTCTAAATGTTATATATTTGTTTTTAGAAGTATAGTATTTCTTAAAGTTTGGAAAATGTGACTTGAAGTTGATCTGTCTATCCCTTTTGGTCATGAGGGCTGACAAGTTCTTAAATGGCTACCTTGTAATTGTATAAAAGAGACCAAAGCAAAGAAGTCAACCTTGGAAACATAAACCATCCAAAAGTCTTGAAGACAAGGAGAGGTCTTTTTATATAAATATTTATGGTATTGATGTGACTAAGTGTTTTCTCTGATAATTTACACTATGAAGTACAGACTAAGTATTCCTTTCTCTGCACTGGTTTCCTCTTATATAACCGAATCACAACATTTTGGCTGGTTCTTTTTTTTTTTTCTTTTTGGTTTTGTTTGCGGTATGTGGTTCCATGAGATCTGTAGAAATTTTGGAACTTTATTTAGACATTAATATTTAATATGTTAATGCAGATCGTTCCAAGCATCGCAATGGTTGAAACGTATACTAGATTGCTGCTTCTTGCACCTCACTCCTTATTTCGTTCACACTTCAGTGTAATTACCTTTTCCTTATATTTATTCCTCGCGCGCCCCCACCCCCTCCTCTCTTTTTCTCTTGCTTATGCTATTAGTCTAATTTGTATAATGTCTACAGAGGGGATTATTCTCCCAAGTTTTCCTGGTCTAAAGGTAACAGTGGGCTACGTCATCTTGGCTGCCTTCCACTTTTGTGAAGGCAGGAATTCTCTCTCAATTGCCTACTTTAACCCCATAAAGTTCAGCCACAGCCTAGCTGTCATCTCATATTTAAATGTTTCTTGTGTGAAAGGAGAAATTTATAGTTAGGCCCTTGAAGATCTTTGGCATGTATCAGCAATTAGTCTAAAAGAACCCCATTATTCTTCACTCTCTCCACACAACCAACACTTCAAGAGTCTTTCCAAGTTGTCATTGAACCTCAAATTTGGATCTTGATTGTTGTTGTGGGGAGTGATATTTTAATAAGTGAATGCAAGTAAGACACCTACAAGACTGAACATGTGACCTATGCCACCCTTGTTTAATGGGAAAGGAGATGTCGTTTGTTCCAATTGATTATTGGGCTATTAGTTTTGATTCCACCCTATTAGCTGAGGAGCTTTGTCCACAGATTACATTCTGTTTCCCTTGGAATCCTGGCTGTATAGCTGCTTACTGTTGAAAAAATGGATTCTGCTGTTTGCTTTAGAACTTAACCAAAAGTTTAGTCACATTTCTTTAGCTCTTCTCTCTTTCTCTCTCTCTTTCTTACCTTTCTGTAAAATGTATTTGAGCCCTATAATAATTGAGATGAGTCGTGATTTTGCACTTATTTTTTAAGTTCATTTTCATGTGTTTCCATTTCTTTTAATGGAAAAAGGGGAGGGGGGGGGGGGGGGGGGGGGGTGGTTAACTTACATTTTTTTTTCCCTTTTTATGCTGGATAACATTTCAAATAACTATCACTTACTGCAGCACTTGGCGCAAAGGAATCCGTCATTATTGAGCAAGCATGGGGTAACTCTTTTGGTGCTTGAAATTTTGAACTACCGTTTGCTTCCATTATACAGGTGATCACTTACTGGGTCCATATTGTGAAGTGAAATGTTCTAAATCAATTTACCTTGTATTTGTTTATCTTTGCATTCCAAAACTTTTCCTCTTTTTTGAGTCCCTGGACTTGAGATCCTTGGATAGAATCTGAATTTACTGCAAGTTGGTTTTTCTATTTGATATATTCTCTTCGTTCCAGATACCAAGGAAAAAGCAAGGCTTTGATGTATGATGTCACAAAAATAATATCTACACTCAAAGTGAAACGTGGAGATCATCGTGTATTTAGATTGGCTGAAAACTTGTGCATGAATCTTATTTTGTCGCTGAGGGACTTTTTCCCTGTGAAAAGGGAAGGGAAGGTCGATACTGCGATCTCCAATCTCTCTCTCCCTCTCTTGCTCTCTCTCTCTCTCTCTTCTTCTTCTTTTTCATTTGGTTTGCTCTGTCGCAAAATCTCTCTTTCTGACTGGTGCTGCTGCTCTCTCTCCCTTCCTCTCTCTTGGCTTGTTTTCCCCAACTGGATTAAACTAAAAGTTGATTATCTTTTATTTTCTATTGTATTTCTTCTTCAAGGGTCCAACTGAATTCACGGAAACTTTGAATCGGATAACCATAATAACTCTTGCCATCACCATTAAAACACGTGGAATTGCCGATGCCGATCATCTGCTTTATCTGCAGACTATGGTAGAGCAGATACTGGCAACTAGCCAACATACGTGGTCAGAGAACACAATGCGCCACTTTCCTGCTGTGCTCCGTGATGCCTTAATGCCGCGAATGGATAAAAGAAGCCTGGCAATTCAGACATGGCAGCAGGTCCATTATTGTCCATTTGTTTTCTCATAAATTCTGTTTTTTTTTACTAAAAAGTTTCAGGTTCTGCTTGTCCAAGTTTTCTTCTATTGGTTGTGGTGAAATTGTCTGGATTCAACTTGACATTGGTGTCATGAATGGTCATATTAAGGAAGCTTTATGGGATTTGGTGGGGAAAAGATAGTGAAGAGAATCTGTGAGACATATTTAGGATTACAACTATGGTTGTTACTCATTATTCTTACCCTGAATTGCTGATATAAACATGATGAATTTCTCTTCATGTAGATATATTTTGCCTGAAATTATTAAGGCCCTCCCCCTAAAGAAATTTTTGCTTGATATGGTTAGGCTATTACAATATAAGTTCAGTGCTTCTGTCTCTGGTGAAGGGAGAGATATCAGTGGCGACTAGAATGATTGGCCTTTACTAACCTATAAAAAGAATGCCCCTTCTCACAACATGAGTAGTGACATCACCTGTTGTGTGAGATCGCAACCCTTTTGGACCTGTGGCTGATGACGCCACTGGTATATGTAGTACTAGCTTCACTATTTGTGGTTCTTTGAACTGATTTTTCTCCATAACATCTCAAATTGGAATCCTTGATGTCTTCGTTAAGGTTACCCTGAATTTATTCAGAGTTTAATGTTTGGCATCATGGTAGTAGATAGGTCAATGATAAGCTTTATCAATTGTTGTTATTGTTTTCCTTGACTTCTGGTTCTGAGACACTGCTTCACTAATTTCATCCTTCTTTCCTACCGTTTATTTATGTAGTAAGTATTGGATCTGCACATAGGTGTGCTTGTAAAGCAATTAACTCCTAACTTGTGGGACAACCTTGAGGAATATATTTGGTTTTGTATTCAAAGTATTTATTTTTTATTAGATTGAGAATTCTACCTGTGTCACAATGTTCACTCATTGTGCAGGTAGAAACAACTGTGATCAACCAATGCACACAGCTCCTTTCACCGTCAGCTGATCCTACTTATGTTACAACGTACATCAGTCATAGCTTTCCCCAGCATCGGCAATACCTTTGTGCTGGTGCTTGGATACTGATGCATGGGCACCCAGAGAACATAAACAGTGCAAATTTGGTACAGATATCCGATTATCCAGTTATTTGAATAGTACTTTGTTTCTTGGTAGTAAGATACAATATAAGAGTAATAATTTCTTCCCCTGATGGAGCTCAGGCCCGTGTCTTGAGAGAAGTTTCCCCAGAAGAAGTTACGGGTAATATCTATACAATGGTGGATGTGCTACTTCATCATATTCAGATGGAACTTCAGCATGGACACCCGTTACAGGCATACAGCTTTTGCTATGGCTTTTATTTGTTATAGCTGTGCATTCTAAGTGCTGTTGGTCATTTGATTCACCTATTATTTCATTCTCAGGAACTTTTGTTGAAAGCTTGTGCAAACCTTGCATTTTTCATTTGGACCCATGAATTGCTTCCCTTGGATATTTTGCTTCTAGCACTTATTGACCGTGATGATGATCCCCATGCATTGCGCATAGTGGTAAGCACTTTTTTAACATTATTATCTGTGTTGTGTTTTGAATGATCTCTTCAATGTTATGTGCATTAGTTGATTCAAACTCAATACTGAAGAAGAAGAAAAGAGAGGAGGATGAATATTAAAGAAAGAGATAATGGAAATCATTAGGAGAAAACGCAAAAATTAAGATTGCTACCCCATTAATGTATTATTTTTACTTGCTTAGAAGAGACAGGTTACAGAAGCAACTGTTACTGTGAAAGATACTATAATAATACAGCCTATGTACAACTCTAGCTATGCTGGTCCCCCTACATTAAAAAAGAAAAAGTGGAACAGAATGCAGAGATAACTTGTATAGTCAGTTTGCTTCAGGCTGTATAAAAGCTCTACTTAGCAATTCCTTTGTCAATGCAAGTAGTTTCTTTTCTTCGTATGAAATGTAGAAATAAAAGCAACATGCATTTTCCTTAGTAAACTGAATAAAGTTTTATCATGTTGGATTAGTGTATGGGCAATGTAAATGACTGAATCTTTTTTTTTTCTTTTCTTTTTTAATTCACAGTACAATTTACTAGTTCTTTTAAATCTTCATGTTTTTTCAGCAATGCTTTGAGTCAGACTAAATTGATAAGTTTCACGTATCATGGCTTTAACTCTAACTTTAGCATTAGGTTTAGCACAACTGATTATCTTTTGCTATGTTAGATCACTATTGCTCTTCCCACAAAGTGTGGCAATATGCCAAAGTCCAGATAAATAATCCTAGAATGTGATCAACTTCTCTTGAGTCTTTCATATCAACTGCTTAGACAAGCATGTATTCACTTTTGATGATACTCCCACATCATCCTAGCAAGTAGTATTTAAGTATAATTAGAACATCTTCTGAAATAGGAACAACTGTGCATGACAATTTCACTGCAAGTTCATCACGCTTTATCATCAACCAGTCATGTTTTCATGTTTGAAACAACAAATAAAAATATGTCGGATCATGTTTTAGGCATGCTGGAAGATTTTATGACAGAAAAAATTACAACCAATCAAAGATGCCTAAAAGAGATTCCAGCAATTAACACGTTAAAACAACAAAGTGATTTAGTCCTTTTTTTTTCCCTTTTCTTTTTTTAAAAGTGATTCAGCTGTTGATTACTGGTTCATGAGAAAGAGAGTTTCTAATTGTTCGAACCAGATTTTTTATAAAAACAAAAAATTCATCGAGTCTTTGAATTTTATGAAACAAAAAAATGGGATCAACTTAAAACAAAATCCAACTTTTGATCATTTTTTTGGGCTTGTGAAAACATAAACATTGAGAAAGATTGCTCTAAACACTGAACTTATCTGCTTCGTTTATGTTTGACATAGCACATACCCAAGGAGATAGTGGACTTTCTCATGTGCAGAGAGAGCAAATCAGAAACTATTCTTTTTCTAAAATAGCATGGTTGCCCACCCTCTGTAGGTAGGCTTGATAGTAAAACGCAAGTGCAATAGGTCTCAAGTTTATGATTACCACATAACTCCCTTGGAAAAACGTATTAATTATAATTTACTGAACTATTATAAAAGACTTTGGTTATCTACTAATACTTGTAAATCAAAAATAAGATATCCATATAACAACAAAGTAGTTTGATTTTACTGTTACTTTATTCATTTTATATAGTTTATCCTTCAGTCCTTGATTTAATTGCCTGATTAGCTATCATATTCTCTTGACGAGAGATCAAATTATTTAGAGTATAAATTTCAGTAACTATTCATTAGAAAGTCAAGTTTGACTTAAGATAATAAAATTTAGCGATTTTTCCTCAAGGAGGATTATATATCACAGTGAGATCTTAGATGCCATTTTGGGAATAAGTAAGCCCAAAATACTCAATATTATTATGAAAGTATTGAGTTACAGTTACCAAACATGATCACTCAATATAATTGAAGTGATCAACACTATATTTGAATCCATTATTTATGTAGGATTAAAAGCCTTTCGAGTAGTAGATCAGAAAAAGGGTTTGAGTGATGGTAACATGGAAAATCGTTTCTCATGACTGTCTTATTTAATGGATCTCAAATGTATTATATTCACTCGAAATGCCAACTTCCATGATCTAATTAATATGTTATCCCGTAAGTAAATATGAACTTAGAATTTGCAATTATATGAAACCTTTGATTTGGGTCTTTTGTGCATTAGATGTACTTAATGCACCTAAATAACATATAATATAGCTTAAGAACACAATTCTTAATGTATAATATAACCTAAATATAATCAAGTTCTAATTTGTTTTTGGGGCACAACCCTAATATCAGTCCTGGCGATGAGGCTTCCTATACTTATTTTGTGAGGTCATTAGTTCTTAATATTAAGTTGATTTATTGCCAATATGGAAGAAGAAGAGATGGAGAAAAAAGGATGATGATGAGAAAGCAAGAAAAAGAGACCGCCTTATGAAGAAAACCCAGAAGGAATCTCTTCCCTCTTGCATATTAGTAATAGTAGCTACAGAAAGATATTATTGTGAAAGGTATGCTTTAGCATCTGATTGATAGAATAAGAAATAAGAATACAACTCATAAATATAATGTAATTGTTTATCGGTATGACCTATTTATCTTATACCTTTTAATGCTAGGATCTTTTGACCTTTGCTAACTTTCAGATTCTAATTTGGTACTTTTTGTGGAGGTATGTTTGATTTTTGTTGTGTTTCTGGACTTCTAGACATTTTTTGACCTGAAGCAACTTTTCAATAATGGTTGAAGGAAAGATTCTTATTCTTTATAAAATAAGCACATTATTTTTGCTGGTACTAGTGTATATATTGCATTTTTTTGCTTATGGTCTATCATTTTTTGCAGATTAATTTAGTGGAGAGGCAAGAGCTTCAACAAAGAATGAGCTTGTATCTTATGAATTGTGGACCCCCAGAGCACTGGGGTTTCTCCGGAATGTTCCAGCGAGTTGAGTTGCAGAAGGCTCTTGGAAATCATCTCTCATGGAAGGACAGGTGACATCTGTTCATTTTAACTAGCACAATGAAGTGTGTATAAGATGATATCAAGCTGTACAAAGTAATTCTAAGCTTGTTAATCAAAATAAACTTTAGTAATTGAACAAACTTTACCCACATGATAGTTTTCTGATGCATTATCAACTGTAGCTATCTCGTTTCAGTAGTCAGCTCTCTCATACCATTATGTATTTGCTTCTGAGAAAGAATGGTTTGGGTTACTGCTTTAGAAAGTTGATAACTTACTTTTCGTTTTCTGTTTTTTTTTTTTTTTTTTTTTTTGGCAATTTCAAAGATCTTTGGACTATCCTAACTCTTTAGGAGTAACTTTAGTACACCGTGTTGATAGTGAACAAGCAAATGCCCCATGATGAGTTAAAACTAGAAAGGAGTGGATTTATACATAGGGTCATTAATACTTCGTTAAGAGGGTCTTCTGCACTCTTCTCATATTTTCTATGAAGATCTATGTTCTTTGCATTACTTTTCTCGGGCTTGAGGTTTTTTGAAGCACTTCCATTAACCACAGTTAAATGCTGAAAAATTGATGCACCACCCTCTTCTTTTGTTAGACCAATTATTATGTGTTACCTGTGTAGCCAAGATCATGAAGTCCACGTTAATATGTGGAGGTCCAGAAGGCTTCAGTTTGAGATAGAATACCCTTTTCTTAGATGGGTAAAAAATAAGCTTCCTGTGACCAACCATGGGAGAGAAATTGAATATGGTGATCTCAGTGCCTTGTCTTGTGCTGATGGCAAGCTTGAGTCCATCACACACCACTGAAAACATTGAAGAATTTGCTATTTGCTTGTCCAAGGCTAGGACAGGACTGTAACTGAGGGCTATTTGACCTATTAGGGGCATTAAATAATTCATAAATAGTGAATGGTTTAAATACCCTTGTTCGCATATAGCACGTAAAATTTTGACTTGGAGTATGTGTTAGTTAATAGTGCGACTAAGACCACAAAATTAAGACTCAATAGAGTCATACTTCGTATTTTAGAATCAGCTGGAAAAACTTCTTTCATCATAGATAAAAAGGTATTTTGGATCTGATATGCTGATTATTATATTATCTTCTGCTACAAGTATTGTTGAAGAATTCGACATTGTTGGTGCAACATGTCCAGAAAATCTATTTATCACACTATTTTTTTAATTACAATAACCTTTATTTATGTGTTTAGGACATGTTTAGTCATAGGGAGAGGATAGGGGGATTTTAAGTGATCTAGCTTGCCAGCGAAGCACTAACCAGGGCTGTAACATAGTAGGGTGTAATGGCAATTGTAATTGGCTTGTTTCTAAGTAGCACTGTTACTTTCTTTCTTGTTTTTCCTGCATTTGACTGTGTCGTTCCGTGACCTTGTTCTTATTCTGCCTGATTTCTTTTTTGTTAATCTTTGTGCAATATCACTGCGATCAGACTAAGGGATTTGAAGTTTTCTAAGTTACCTCTTCTTTTCATGGTATAACCCTTGGTCCATGTTACATCACAAACTGTTATCGCCATATGTAAAGGCCTGTGAATCAGCTGATAACCATGAGGGCTGATTTCATTGTTTATCTTCCTGCCTGTCTAATTAGTAACCCGAAATTTTAGATGCCTCCTGAATTCTCTGTTTTTGTAAGAGCTGTACAAAAGCATCCGGCACTTCTCCCCAAAGTACCATCATAGACCTTGATGTGACCTATTTAAGAGAGTTTGTACCTATCACTTTTCTACCTCTGTAGAATAATTATGATATGCTATTTACTTCTTGTATTTTCATTTATGGTTAGTGTGGTAGTGTTGTTTTTTATGCATCATTTGGGGCCTTGTTAGTGATATATTTGCTACTGTTTTATGTGTTGATGGTTGCAGAGTGATTAACCGTGCTTGAAATCATTTGCAGGTATCCCACATTCTTTGACGATGTAGCAGCTCGTTTGCTACCAGTCATCCCTTTAATTGTTTATAGACTAATTGAGAATGATGCAATAGATCCAGCCGACAGAATTCTTGCCATGTATACTCCCCTTCTTGCATACCACCCTCTAAGATTTACATTTGTTCGTGATATACTTGCATATTTCTATGGTCATCTCCCTGGAAAGCTTATAGTCCGGATATTAAATATTCTTGACCTCAGCAAGGTAATGATAGTTCCTTCTTTCCTTTTGGTCCTTGTGAATTTAGGTTCTCCACCAACATCTTATTTTGGCTTAAATTTTTTTTCAGATACCTTTTTCAGAGTCATTTCCACAGCACATTAGTTCTTCAAATCCTGTCATATGCCCACCTATGGACTATTTTGCTACTCTGTTATTGGGACTTGTGAATAATGTTATACCTCCATTAAATAATAACTCAAAATTGGGTTCAATGGGAGATCCTCCATGCAATACAGTGCGAACCTCCCATAATAAGCCTTCAACGACATCTCAATCTGGGCTGGCAAATGCTTCTGAGGGCCAGAAAGCATTTTATCAGATTCAGGATCCTGGAACCTATACTCAACTGGTTCTTGAAACTGCTGTCATAGAATTACTCTCTCTCCCTGTCTCTACTTCCCAGATTGTGTCTTCACTGGTCCAGATAGTTGTCAACATACAGCCAACGCTAATCCAATCCAGCAATGGTCTGAGTGGAGCTCCAAATGGTGTTGGGCAAGGTTCTGTATTGCCAACGTCCCCCTCAGGAGGGAGCACAGATTCCTTGAGTGCAAGCAGATCAACTTCAGTTCCGGGAATAAATACCTCCAACATTGTTGCTCGAAGTGGTTATACATGCCAACAATTGTCTTGCTTATTCATCCAAGCTTGTGGCCTCCTACTTGCTCAGCTACCTCCTGATTTTCATTTACAGCTTTATATGGAGGCATCCCGTATGATAAAAGAAAGTTGGTGGCTCACTGATGGGAAAAGGTCCCTGGGTGAACTAGACTCCGCTGTTGGGTATGCTTTATTGGATCCGACTTGGGCTGCTCAAGATAATACCTCAACAGCCATTGGTATGCTTTAAACTATGATGGCTATTTTCTGATTATTTTTTGATAAGTACCCAGGTTTTTCACCTAATATTCTAATGTTGTACCAACTGGGTATTAATAACATTAAACTCACAATTAGAATGTGAGGCTTCAGTGATTTTCATGAGGCAATAGGTATAAACATATTAGTGACAACAGAACAATGCCAGTCGGATATTTCAGTATGGTATCCATTTATGACAACTCTTAGTGACTGACGTTCTATTTTGGTGCCTTTGGATATCCAGAAATTGTGATGGCTTCTTAATTTTTATCTGATGTTCAAGTAACAATGCTTTTATATATACGGGTAAATGTGGGGCTGAGTGTCATTTACTTATTTGTTTTGCATTTTTTTCTTTCAAGACATAGACCATAACGTAGATATTTATTTATTGAAATACAATATCTGATTTGGTTTCTTAAGTTTTACTTTTCAAAGAAAGAATCTGTGATTGGCGCTGATAGTTTTGTCTTGGTTCCCAGGCGGTTGTTGAAATAGATAGTTTATGATAATTGGAAGCTTCTGAAGGAATACATATTCCTGTGAATGATGTAGCTAGTTTGCTTTTAAGAACAATTGACATAACCACTGTCCTTCTCGTGCTATGTGGTGGGTTTGTACATGATGTTAATCACATTGCTGGACTTGATTGTTGTATGACCGCTCACAAGAAGGGTTATCTTCTTTGTGATATTTTAATTTATTCCTTTAGTGCCGCTTACCCATAATATGCTCCTTTTTTTTTTTCTTTCTTTTTTGGGGCAACTGCCTGCTTTAGTGTTACTCATGGTGGGTACTTAAGAAAAAGGCAGAAAAAAAAAATTATGTCAGAAAAATCCAATAATAAAATTTGAACCACTCACTTCTGCAAAAGCCTTTGCTTTATGGAAACATATCCAAATGTCAGCGTAAACTGAATATGGTTGATTTTTGGGTCGACTTCAAGATGGGTTCGTAGGGCTAATCAACTGACTGTGGGTTAATGATCTTGTCTTCTGTTTATAGTTGCTCAACTCCTTTGTTGTTCTTATATAATCCTAACATTTTTCAACCTTTGTTTACCCGCTGTTCTCTTCCGAATGTTAAGCGGCAGAAACATAAACAGGGGTGGGGCCCACTCAGGCTCAAGTGCTAATGATCAGTAGGTTCTGTTCACTTATTTTTAGCTTAGTTTTTAACGGTCCGGGTGATACTAGTGCTCCAGGTTCTTTTATTTTTGGTGGGTTGTATAATAATCTTCAGTCATTTAAGAGCTTTTGCTGAAAGAATGAGATCAACTTTTTTGTGTTTGGTTTTGTAATTACTGATTGGATTGAATATAGACTCAAGGAACTGAAGTTTTAAACATCCATTCTGCAATAACAAGATGTGAATCTTTGGTTCAGGATTACTAAACACATAAACAGCATCCAAGGGAACAGCTAAAGTAAAATTGTCTAAGAAGCAAAAATAGGCTAAACTCCTAATAATCAGTCAATATCCTACGTGGGTTCCTTTACATAGAATCATTTAGCAAATTGATAGAGAATAATGCATAGATGAATATAAGCTATTTAAAAAGCTAATTTACAACTTTAGTGGTGATCTAGATAATTTCTGCATGTTGATGTGAATGTTAAAGGCAATTTCTGCCTTCAAGCCTTTTCTTTCTTTTTCTTTTTTTTTTTTCTTTTTCCCCCTTTTTGTTAATTTCATGCATCTACTAATCTGATCCTTCAACTTGTCTGGTCCTGGCTGGATGTCTTACCCTGCTCTTTCTTTGCCAGGTAATATAGTTGCCCTTCTTCATTCCTTTTTCAGTAACCTCCCGCAGGAATGGCTGGAAGGAACCCACATTATTATTAAGAATCTCAGGCCGGTGACATCAGTTGCATTGTTGAGAATAGCATTTCGTATAATGGGCCCATTGCTTCCAAGACTTGCCAACGCACACACTCTCTTCAATAAGGTACAAAGATACTAATTCGTTCCCAATTTCTGTTTGAAAGCTTTCTTCACATGTAGGCACAAAAACTGAATGTCTTAATGCTCCACTGAGTAATCCCTTCTACTATGTCTTCTTTCTATTTATTTTCTTAATTAAAATTAATCAACCAATGTGGAATTCTTGCTTCTGTCTTCTTTAGTTGTTAAAACTAAAATGTGAGAGACACTAAGGTCCGAGTCTCCTGGATTTTGGTATCCTGCCACTAGTTTATCTGACCAAAGTTCTAATTTAATGACATATGCTTTAGTCACTTTTGTCTGTGATGGATTTCTCAATTATTTGTCTAGTTCATTTAATCATAAATTGGAGGAAAGAAAGTTTGCTTTGTCTATATTGAGAATTCTTTGCAGTAGCTCCCTGAGCCGTTTTTCAGTGCCTTGCATCTACGTTACTCCTAAACTTTTCCGGAGTTCCTATGAAGCACTTGACATTGGTAGAGTTATGCTAGTCACCGAATATTTGTCTCTAAATAATTGGTGATGCTGAATTCTCTAGGAGATTGGCATGTGGGGACGCATGCCACCTATAAAGTTCTATCCATAATTGGGTGATGGATTTGCATTTCTTTAAAGTATTCAGGAAGATTCCAAAGACTGCTTGGCAGACTGATAGCTTTCTCTGTGCAGTATATAAACTTGGTTAAACGTTGAGTATGACTGGACAGCATGTATCCTCTCTTAATCCAATCATTTGAGTTTGCAAGTTAGCATTGCCAAGGTGTTATATGAAAAGCGGAAGTATGGGATAGTGGAAAGATTAACAGATTTGGTCTGTCAGCCTTGAGTTCCACCAAACCGTGTATCTGAGTGTTCTACTTACGTGGGAGGTCATCTTATGGTATGGGAGTGAAGAATAGTACTGGTAACGAAATTTTGTGCCATAAGAAAAGTGAACAGAGCCTTGGTCATGAGAATTTAGGCGTGAGGGATTAGTTCCAAGTGCCTATGGGCTCTCTTATTTCAATGCATCAGCCTCTGTTAATATCTTGTGTAACCTAATTAGGAACCGAGATTATTAGTTGTCACTAAAATGAGAAGAAAACCAAGACAGTAAGTGAGTTTTTCTTAGTTTATCAACTTACATATGCAAATGCTGAAGGGTGCTGTTTCGTATATTTGTTTCATGACATGCTTTGGCAGTCCAGCATGCTAGTCATACTAATATCAACTTGGCTGCTATATTTGGCCATCATGCCTTGTATTGAATTCTGGAGTACCGTCTTTTTTCACTGTGCTTTCCTGTGGTTTCATAAACACTATCCTTAGCAAGGGAGTCACTGTTTTCCTCTCACATGACCAAATTATATAAAAGGGCTTTCTCATTATATAATACTATTCCAAAGTTCTCATGAACACATTGATTTCTGTAATTGTGAATCAAACACGTAACATCTTTTCTTCATTGCCTGTCTGCATTGCAGAACATGGATGGTTTACTGGCTGTCTTTGTTAAAATTTCATTATCTCTTCCACAAATCTCATGGAAAACCTTCTCTGCCAAATTAATTAAGATATTAAATTCATCTGTCTCTTACTGTTTGCCTCCCTCTTCCTTAGAGATGACTGGACCAAAGCTAGTTAATAAATGGAAGGATTAGTAGCCTGTGAGTGTGGGACGTTATGGATTTGTGACCCGAAAAATAGTTTAGACACAGAGAAGCTGCCACTCAGAGAGGCCAACTCCTTTGGGTACATCATTAGTTTAGAAGTTGAAGTACAACGTTGCCCTTTATATTATGCCATGTTGGATAATCAGTTATCCTATAAGCTTAATCAATTGGACCAAGGCCTTCCATGTACAAGTTAATATTTCCAGTGACACATCCCAATGTTACAATAAACATAAGAACTGAAAGAATTAAGATGAAACGGTAACGGAAGGTGTTCCAGCAACTCATTGAAAAAATCAATGCAGAACTACTATTCTGGTATGAGGTCATGGAATCACTAGATGAGAAAATATAGAATGAGAGTCTACCATATGTAATTGCTGGTTTTTCAAAATACAGCATTAATCAAAATGGACGAAGTACAACATTGCACCTTAATCCAATTCTTTGCTCTGTTGTGATTTCTTTGTAATTTTATTAGTTAAGACTGTAATAACACATTGGTTGAAGATTTCATAACATTTAGTATCCAGATTTGTTTAGAGTCCCAAAATTTTTTATCAGTCGAGTGTTTCAAATTCTTACGAGGATGTCCAAGCAGTAAATTCATCTTTGTTCGACCACATATTTTGTATCATTACTCAAGTCTTGTGTTGCTTTATGTGGAGTTGGTAGATGACCTATTACAATCAACGGATGTGTATTTGCATAAATTGGAGAGATCTTAATATCCGTGTTTAAGTCTTATGAAATGTATCTTTCAGACTCTCTCATTACTCTTAGGCATGATGGTTGATGTCTTTGGGAGGAATTCACAGCCACCAAATCCCGTTGAAGCATCAGAGATAGCGGATCTCGTTGACTTCCTGTGAGTTTTAGCTTTTTTGCATCAAAGATTATCTGCAGAGCAATTTTGACATTTCGTTGCTTCTATTGCCCTCAGTGTACTTACATATTGTATAACCAATGTATTTCCCAGCCATCATGTTATCCATTATGAAGGGCAGGGAGGGCCTGTTCAGGCTAATAGCAAGCCTCGTCCAGATGTATTGGCTCTCTGCGGGAGAGCATCTGAAAGTTTACGTCCAGATGTACAGCATCTTCTGTCCCACCTAAAACCTGACGTAAATTGTTCAATTTATGCTGCGATTCATCCAAAGGTGGTCCAGAGTGCATCCTAACGGCTGGGTCTAATGGTGTTTCTGGTATGCTGATTACTGTATGGTTGTATTTTTTGAGCTAAAATTATAACAGAGCTTCACACATGTACAGACGAGGATACCCAGACTTTAAACGCCAACCCAGCCACACCATTCACATGATTCCTTCGGGCTATGCTTGTTGTATGTATAATTTCTCGTAGGATCATATTTATGGTTGGGACATGGGTTCAAATGTAGTGTCCCTTTCAGATACGGTAGTCATCCTAGCACCATTGAGAAAACTAAAGATGTGGGGATGTTGAGTTGAGAGCAATACTAATCTACACTTTTCCTGTTGTCCTTCTAAATCTAGACGATGTTTAACTGCAAGTGCATGAATGTGTAGTAATTGTTATTAAAACGTAGCCCATTATACATAGGAGGGGTGTGGCCTAAACACTAAGATTAGGATAAGAATGCTATTCGTTTGCACGTCTAGAGCAAGTGTGATGTGGGAGCAACTATATCAGCCCAAGCTCTTAGCTCAGGTTATATGATAAGTTTGTCAATTCATACTTGCTTAGGCCACAATGTAATTCGGTGGGTGCAAGAAGGCTAAGGTTAAAACAGTCCAAGAATAGTTCGTAGCATCTCTACAGTCTTTAATATAAGAGGTTTTCTAAGTAGTTGTTGAGTTCTTAATTTCTTAGGTTTACTTTATTGTTTGAGAATATTTTCTTTTGTTTGGTTTTTCATAATTGTTTAAGTTCTTAATTTATTTGGGTTCCCGTACTTATTAGATTTCTAATTTGTTTAGGATTCCCTTATTTGTTAAAATCCAAATTTGTTAAGACTTCTTTAATTTTAGGGATTCTTGATTTATCAAGATTCTTCTATAATTAAGTTTTAAAGATTCTTGATTTATCAGGATCTTTTTAGAATTAGGTTTAATTGCCTATTTAAAAGGAACATTGTTTCAGTTGTAAGTAGAGTTGTTTTCCAGAGAATAGAAACCCTAAAGTTGTATGATCAACTTTTGCATCCTTTATTCAATTCTTGCCAAGGATTGATAGTGGTTCTTGACTGGTGACATTGCCTTTACGTCTTAGAGCTTATTGACATCTTTTTTTTTTGTTGTTCATACTTTCGTTTTTCTCCCATCCTCACTTTTCTTACAAAAAAAACCCAAAAACACCAAAAAAAAAAAACGATTTTTAGTTATTTTCTTAACTCAAGCTCGCTCAAGCCTACCATAACATCTACATCAAGTGGTAATCAGAGCCTAGGTTATTCTTTTGAGTGAGCTCTTCTCAAGATGTTTAATCCAAGTGGCAATCCTTCATCTCATCATAATAGTCATTCTTCGTCTAATCATAGTGATGATTCTTCCCCAATTTCACCATGGGAAGCTACAAAATAGAATGTTATCAGTTGAGTTAGGCAAGGTAAAAGAGCAATTCTCTGATATCCTCCAACTGAAAGGGCAACTGTTTAGTGTCCTCCAAATGTTGCAAAACTTTTGCCATGATGCCCAAGGCAACCAAGATGAATCTCGTGTAGATTCTAGTATGAATGAAAGCAAGAGGAGGAGGAGGCTCGATGATGATCAAAGCTTACGTGTTGAATTTCCACTCTCGATCCTAATGATTTGTTAATTGGCTACGTCGTATTGGAAAGGTGCTTGAATTCAAGGGATATGATGATCGAAAAAGGTATAAAGTTGTTATTCTTTATCTCAAAAAATATGCTTCTTTGTGGTGGGAGAATGTTTAAGCTTACTACAACTGCCTAGGTCTAACTAATTCAATAACTTGTGCAAAATCACAATGAATGCATGCCTTTCCATTTTGAACGTTGGCTAGGACCGATGATAAAACACCTTCCTCACAATTATGTTTGTTGATTTGACCATTAAAATACTTGTGTTTCGACACTCCATACAGCCTTGTGGCCGCTTAGGAGCCCTTTCCATATCCAATTTGGTAAAATTGAAGGAATGATTCACATCCAATTTAGTATTATGTTCAAATATTTTATGTTAGTTAGGGGGGTGCATATTTTGTTTGTATTTATTCTTTTCGTTATTGATTTCTTTCATGCATATATAAATAGTGAGGTATACCCATTGAAATTAAAGCTAAACTAATACAATTGTTCCCAAATTTCTCTTAGCCTCTCTATCAACAAGGCCTCTTGTCTTTGCCTCCAATACTCGACTATTTATAGGGTTGGGTTTCTTTGTTCTACCTTTTCATCCGTTTTGTAATATGGTATCAAAGCAATCAATTGTATGGTACCCATAGAAAACTAAAAAGCCTAGTCATTAGTCACAACCCTAACATGTTGAATGTTAGCTTTCATAAATGAACTAATCAATAAGAAGAAAAACCAAACACAAATCTCCTTACAATACCAATTATTAATATCATTAAATTATGTAAAAGCCATTAGATTTATCAGGAAAATTGCATGATGTAGATGATGCAATTATAGAAGATTTACTCAATTCTCCTTTAAGTTCAGGTCACATATAGTTAGGTCAAGCTCAGTTATGTCATATGTAAATGGGTATGGACTTTAAATCCTTAATTAGTTTGAGCATGAATCTATATCCATTTTAGATCATAGAAGATCTACTCAATTCTCTTTTGAGTTTAGGTCACATCCAACCAAGTCAAGTCCAATTGGGTTAAATCTATATGGAAATAGATGGTTTTATTGATGGAATCTTGTTATACCCTAGTGACCCAAAACTTGATAGTCATTGGAGGAAGTGCAACCAACTCATGCACACATGGATTAACAACACCTTGATAAAAGAGTTTGCCATTGGTATCCAAATTTGGGAAACGAATAATAAGCTCATCTCTATTAAAGTTTTTTTTTTTTTCATCTAGCTAGCTTAGGCAGAGGTAAAGTAAAGGAATCTCATCATAGCCATATATTTAACCATCTCAACTCTATGCAAAGAGTCAGAGATAGGGTAGGAGAAACTAGAAAGTGTTGAGCAAACCATCTATAGTATTGTGCCTTCAGGGACTCCTTAGCCTAAATGATACTATTTTGAATGTAAATAATGGTGTTGGATCCAATTTCATGCTTAATCACATCTTCCAATTAGGAATATATGATGATAGCTAACTTTTGACCTCTATAAAATAAGTAGGGATCAATCGTATTGTTGTTCTCCTTTCTTAGGTAGCAAAGGTGTAGCACTAAGTTGTAGCTACAAATACAAGTGGGATGTTAAGGTTTTTGGTTTTAGGGAAGAAAATGTGGTTTTTATACCACAAATGGATGGTTGATATCCTATCCTAACCCCGTCTTTTGCAAATGTTGTTACTCTATATTAATGCCCACTTATTCTTCATATGATGGCAAGTATTCTACCATGTCAACACCTATATCTAATAACCAAGATTCATCAAAAAACATTTTGAGATAGGTTATTTTGAAAATATTTCAAGTGCGCTTACAATGTAAGGATACTTATTGAAAATTGCATAAAAAAATATGATGGAAACAAAGGTAAGAAAGGAAAGCGAAGTATTTTAACAACTCATTAGATGTTTTCTCAATCACGTGAAAACTCCTTTTCCGATTAGTTTTCCAAAAACCATCAATACCACCAAATCATACAAATGGTCATTCAAACCAATGTTTAAGAAACATCAACAATTTTTGTAGGTACTTTTTTTTTTATGTGTGATGAACAATATTTGCTCTAATACACGTATTTTTTATTCAAGAATCGACAACCATGTTATTAGTTGAACAATTTTTGTTGTTGTTCAGAATCACCTCAACCATTCACATTAATCCATCTTTCTAATTGGAACCTACCCTTGTCACCAAGATTGGTATTGTCAATCTTATCCTTACATTGTTACAAAATCTTTTATTTGTTTTTGAATTTCAATTTAATCTAATCTTTGTGTCCAAGTATTATTGAGAAAAAATTTCATACCTGATTTCTTCCTAATTCATGTTTTCATTTTGATAAATATGTAAGTATATTCATTGAAGAATAAGAAAAAAATAATAAGTTAGAGGCATATCCCAGCATTATAATTTTATCTAAGAGAAAATCTAGTTTAAAATTCTCTAACTATGACATAACAAAATATTGCTTGAGAGGGTTTAATGTTCATAAATAAAAATTTTCTCTCATATATTACTTTCCTAATTTTAGCCAATAAAATTGCTATTTTAACAACCTTATTTTAAAAATGTCTATGATTTTGTTTAAACCATACATAATAGATACATGTTAAAAAAAAAAATTTAAGAAGCTTCATAACCAAATCTTTTTTCTTAGTTGCTTTAATCATTTGTTGTAGTTTAGAGTTTCAATCGTTGATATTTTTACAAAGGCCTTGTTGTGTAAAAATATTTCACCAAATTTGTCTAGTCCAAGTATACTGAAAAAACAAATGAGACCTATTTTCAAATTGAGAACAACAAAAATTACAATATAGGTTAATTGAGATTACATATAAGTCATCCAATAAAATTATATTTACTAGTTCCACCTAAACATATCAAATCATATCATTTAATCTTAATATTTGGTGCAATTCCTTGTAAGTTTCTTTAGAAAAATAAGAAGGTTTGGAAAGTGTAAAAATGATAATTTATTATAACTTCAAAAGACCTCTTCAACTCCATGTCATATTTCCTTTTATGTTAAGATATATAACTTAAGTTCTCTTATATTTAGTACTATGAATCCATTTACTTTATAAAGATGAACTTGGATAAGTGATAAGATTCTAGAATGAATACCCTAACAAAACTTTATTTTACACTTTAAGGTTTAATAGTTTAAGTCTTCCTTTCTTTTTAGGTTAATAAACAACCTGCCAAGTGACCTTGTAAGTTTTATAATTTTTTAAATTACCTACTCATAGTAAGTGTTATTTTTTGAACATTTAACTAACAAATTGATGGGCTTTGGTACTATTGACCAAGGTCACTATGTTATTAGACTACTTTAAAAGACTTTTTTTGTTAAGAATGTTTCCTACAAATAAAAGTATTTTTTTTTTTAGGTAAATAAGGGTATAGAGGAATTAAGTGTAACCTTCCTAGAAGGCATGGGCTATCAATTAAGCCACATGCCCAATGAAAAAGCAAATGTGCCAATTTCAATTGTAATATCTCAACATTTGATCAATGCTTAGCTTATTGTACAACTTTTTCACATCTCAAGTATTTTTATTTGTCCCTCAATAAAACAATCATGCGTGCCATCCACAAGTTTCCACATTGATGATTTGAGTCCATTAATGTACTTCCCTAAAATAAAAATTAGTTGTTTTAAAGAAGACATCTATCTTAACTAATGGAAGTATACACTTAAATTGAAATTAGAAGCATGCTTGTCTACTTGCAAACTAACAATCATTTCCAAGAAATAGAATGAGAAGTTGACAACTCTTGAATATGATAGTAAAGTTATTCCTTTTGATTTTGATCTACCATTGGATGACTCTTCAACCTATCAATATTAGTCGAATGACTCATTATCTTACCATAACAAAATTAGATATCAATTATATAATGCAAATCATTAGTCAATTCATGGTAATCCACATAGAAGCAGCCACAAAAGTCTTAGGACATTTGAAATGAGGTTCTAATTAAGGTTGAGTCTTATGTTTGGATAATGACTTACAAGATTCTACATTAAACTTGGAGAATCACTAGCATCATGGAAAATATAAAAACAATCTATGGTTCCAAGGTCATTAGCTAAGGCTAAATACTAAGCCAAGGTAACCACAATTTACAAGATAATTTGGACACATATATCACCCCATGACCTTGGAGTGAAAATTAAGAAGCCAATTGACTTGTTCTTTGACAAAGAAGTCGGCATTAAATGTTGCAAGAAACCTAATGTTCCATGACAAAAGAAGTACATGGAAATTGACTATTATCTTATCAAAGACAAGATTCAAGGAGTGGTATGAGAAAGACATAAACATCACAAAACATCAAGCAAGTATATTTACAAAGCCACTATACACTAGATAACATTTGCTTTTATTTGAGTAAACTTAATGTCTTAAACATATATCAAGTCATCAAGTTAAGGAGAAAATATTGAAGATGTGACTTAGCTTAATTAAGGATTGGAATATTTTCTGTTAATCAACGAGATTGCAATAGTAATTTGTATTCATTCTTTAATTTATTGATTTGTCTTTATACACATATAAATAGATAGTTATTGTTGGTTCATTGTATAAGTCTACGTAATGAGGGCTTATATCTATGAGCATAAACTAAAATTCCCTACTGTGGTTAGTTAATATATTTGTTGGTCCATTATTGTCGTACACATGGTGTACACATTTATAGACCCTTATTGTTTATTTGCTACTATTGAGTGTGAGCCTTGTCCATCTTGTAGTTTATGATGAGTTAATCTATTTGTATGGATACATTCTTTAATTGGCTAAGTCCCCTTTCTAGCTCTCCACATATATGTTTTGTAATCTACTACAAGGAGAATTTAATGAAGGTGGTTATGTTCTATTTTATTGCTTTTGTTAGTGGAAAATGCCCTAAGGGCATTTTGCCATGTCATCGAGCTCATGCCTATTTAATACACGAAACACACACCGACACTTTAAGAACACTCTCGAAAACACTATTCACACACGAGGCTCTCACTGCAATTTACTCTCACCTTCACTTGCTCCTCTGATCTGTGGTAGTTTGTGCTATCTCATCAAGCTTAAGTTAGAGAAAATAGAGAGGAAGGCTCAAGGCCATTCTTTAGCTGAAGAAATGGAAAACGCAGGTACATTTTCTAACTACTATTTTTGTTAACCAAAACCCATTTTGCTCTATGATTAATGTTTTGATCTTGCAAAATAGCCTTGTTTAAGGCTAGATTTTCTAACATTTTCTATCAGAGCCTTCTTAACATCAATCTAGAAAACAAAAACACCTCAAAATTGAAACTCTTTAGCTCAAAAACGGTATTTTTGGAAATGAGTTTCATTTTGTTTTTAGGCTACATCTAGTCTAAACCTTTCAGTTATGTTGCAGGTTAAGGCTAGAATTGGAACCAACACAGCAGGACAATTCCACCACTGCTTAGAGCTACTGGAAATGGCAGTGATTTGATGGAGATTCAATTGAGTCTACTTGACCTGAGCCTTATGGCTCATTTTCAGTAGTCGGTGAGCTCCTTAAGGCCACCATCTATAGCGTTAGACCTTCTGCATGTCCCGACAATCAATTTGGTGTCTTGATCGGCTGGCTAGGCATCAAATCGAGTCAACTTGGTTAAATAAGGTTGACTTGGCCGAAACATATTGACTCAGCCTAATTGAGTAGACTCAGTCAAAAATGTTGACTTTGACCATTGATGGTTGACTGTATGAACTTTGACTAACCCTATTGGATGGGGATTTTAAGCTCAAAATTTCTCAATTTTATTCAAAAATTGTTAGTGTAATTACTTGAGTTATTATCCCACATGATTGACAATTTTTTATAGAAATTGTGCAATATGATATTTGTTAAATTTGTGTATATATGTGAATATTGTATGTTATATTGTCATACATGCTTGTTTGACATTTATTTCATGGCTTGATGTATGTTATGTAATCATAGAAAATATATTAGGTCGTAGTTCAATTTAGCATACAATCAACCAACATTCAAAGTGTTGTTTAGTAGTAACTTAATAATTTAATGTCCCAATTTTAGGATTGAGTTGCGTGTTTAATTGTGAGTAATATGTGATTGTATCCCATAGTATAAGCCGATCTTATGGTTTGGTTAGGTTGTGATCACCACGGTGGCACAACTCACTTGAGCCGTGGGATTGCGTTCTTGTGCATTTGGGGTTTTGGTCAAGTGTGTGAGGTCTTGTGGTTTGGTTAGACTGTGATCACCACAGTGGCGCAATTTATTTGAATTATAGGATTTTATGCTTGCACTATTACCATGTTTAATCTTGGTGCACAATTATTCTCCCAAATGAGTGATTGCGTATTGAGATATTGATGTTCCATGGTTAGTCGATATTATTTTGGACTACTTTTCATAATCTATACACCCACAAGTGGTGGATTTTGAGTTTTGTTTCGACTACTATATGGAGAGTTTTTTATGGCATGTCATATTTACTACCCACATGTATTTATGTGATATTGCTTTTGATACTCTCATTAGTCTACTCACATTATGCTTTTATTACTTGTTATTAATTGTAGTCACTTTTATGTTAATAACTATATGGTCACCACAGAAGTTTTGACTGGATCGAATTTTAAGAAATGGTCGGCGGATTTTCGTTTTGCTATGCGAATTGTTGATATGTATTGATAATTGACAAGCCAACGAATCTAACTCTAATTAGCACTGAAGAGTATAAGAACAAGTGTGCTATTTGGGCAAGAAAGAATGAGCTTTGTTTATGGTCTATGCAGAGAATCATTCAAGATCACCTTCAATTAAATCTTCATGTTGATATTACTACGAAGGATTATCTTGGGGCAGTGGAGAAGCAATACACAGCTCCCTCAAATGCTGAAGTTGCAAAACTTTTACAAGAACTATTCGATCTTAAGTATGATGGATTTGTGACTATTAGAAACTATATTATAAAAGTGATTGAGTTCAAGGCAGGGCTCAAAAAGTTGGATATAATCCTTTCAAATGCGATTATAATACATAAAGTGTTGAATAGTTTCCCTGCTAATTTTTGTATACACAAGACTTCTTATTATATGCAGCGTGAGAAATGGATAACAAATGAGCTATTAGCACAAGTTATTGTTGAAGAAAAGAAGTTAAGGAAAGAAGGTTGTCACATTACATTGTATACTCAGGGAGCGAATTCTAGTAAGAACAAGAGGACAAGGCCTCTAAATAACAAGGAAGGAAAGAGGACTTGCTTGATGACTAGAGGTCTAGCCTGTTATGGTAATACTGTTATTGTTAGGAGGACTCACATTGCTGTTGGGGTCAAGCCTAATGGGTTTATATGTTACATTGTAGAGAGAAGGGTCATAAGAAAATTACTTGTCCCAAACTAAGGAAAAAAATGGGAAAGCATCCAATTAAACATAATGACTCTTTAGCTTATGTTTCTGAGTCTCATATGATCGAAACACCCTCTAGTTCTTGGTGGTTAGATAATGCAGCTACTAACCATATAGCATCACCATTCAGGAGTTTGTAAGCAAGAAGAGGCCTGGTGAGGATTAAAAGTACCTTTTTGTGGGGAATAATGTGAAAGTTAACATGGAGTTTGTTGGCGATGCCATCCTTGTTTTATATACCAATTTTAGGATGACTTTGTATAATACCTCCTATGTATTGTCCTTTAGACAAAATCTAGTCTTAGTTTCTGTACTAAACAAATTATGGTACTCTTTTGTGGTTAAGAACTCCATTGTCAATGTATCTTTTGACTTGAACCTTGTTGGTTGTGGTATAATAGATTATGATTTGTATAAACTTAGTTTGTCCCCATGTGAAATTTATGTTGCTACAAATGTTGAATGTGATGTTTATAAAAGGGTGATATATAGAGAGGTAATCATACAAGTTATGACACAAAAGACCCTGTCATATTTCAAAAGAAAGAATACGTAGGTTAATTGAAATGGGAATTTTGATTGTTCTTGATGAAGATTTGGAAATTTATGTGAATTGTTGTAGAGAAAAATGACTAAGATAAAGAAGATAACCGCAGTCCATAGTTTTGAGCTATTAGGTGTAATTCATACTAATATAAGTGGTCCTTACAAAGTAACATTACAAGGTGATGTATACTTTATTACTTTCATAGATGATTTTTCACGTTATGGATTTATATACTTGATTAAGGAAAAATTAGAGTCACTTGAGAAGTTTAAAGTTTTCAAAGTTGAAGTTGAAAAAGAATTGGTAAAAAGTACAAAGATTGTTAGATTTGATCGAGGTAGAAAGTACTATGGGAGACATGGTGAGACAGAACAACATAAGAGACCATTTGCTTAGTATTTACAAGATTCAAGAATAGTTGCACAGTTCATTATGCCTGGAAGTCCTGAACAGAATAGTGTTACTAAGAGGCAAAATAGGACACTAATTGACATGGTTAGAAGCATGATGAGTGGTAGTAATCTACCTTAATTTTTATATGGAGAAACCTTAAAGACTTTGATGTATGTTCTTAAATGTGTCCCTACCAAGGCAGTTCCAAAAACACCATTTGAGTTATTTAAGGGACGTAAGCATAGTTTGAATCATATTAAAGTTTAGGGTTGTCCAGCTGAAGTTAAGTTATATAATCCAACTCTAGGAAAGCTAAATCCAAGAACCACCAGATGTTACTTTGTATCTTATTCAAAACACTCAAAAGGATATCAATTCTATAACCTTTCTAGAGATCCCAGACTTGTGGATTCATAAACAGCTAAGTTCCTAAAACTTGATGTTGCAAAAAAAGTTGAGTCTTCACAAACTACAAGCAGTAGTAATGGTGCTTGTATAGGTACGAAAGTTAATCCTTTTGTTTTGTCAGACATGGAGTATGTTGTACCGGTTCCTGAACATATGAATGAGCAATATCATGCCACTAATTCTATTCTAGTTATGGATTCACATGCTTATGATTAGGCTATAGTTCACTCACCAATGAGGAGGACTACTAGAGAAAGAAGGTCAGCTATTCACCCTTATTATGTTTTGTATCTTGGTGAACATGATTACGACATTGGAGTTGTAAAGGATCTAGTGACTTATTCAGAGGCAGTTTCAAGTCCATAATTAGAATTCTGGATGGATGCTATGAAAGATGAAATGCAATCCATGAGACAAAATAAGGTATGGGATCTAGTTAAACGACTCAATAATTGGAAGCATGTTGGTTGTAAATGGGTGTTTAAGAAAAAGAAAGATTTTGCAGGAAAGATAGATTGTTTTAAGGCAAGATTGGTTGCAAAAGGGTTTACACAAAGAGATAGAAATGATTATGATGAAACTTTCTCGCCTGTATCTTTTAAAGATTCATTTAGAATTATTATGATCCTAATGGCACATTTTAACATGGAATTGCATCATATGGAAGTTTGAATTGCCTTTTTAAATGGAGTTCTTGATAAATATATATATATATATATAGAACAACCAAAAGGTTTTGTGAAAGGTAGTACAAGTAAATTTGTTTGCAAACTTAGAAAATCCATCTGTGGCCTTAAGCAAGCTTCAAGGCAGTGGTACTTGAAATTTGACAATTTTATCACCTCATGTGGTGTTGTTAAAAATTTGATGGATCATTGTATATACACTAAGTTTAGTAGGAGTACTCTTATTTTACTAATCTTTTATGTTGATGATATTCTATTAGCATATAAAGATGTTGGATTACTACAAGAGCCAAAGACATTATTGTCCTCTCATTTTTATATGAAAGATCTTGGTGAAGCTTCCTTTGTTCTTTAGGTTGATATTCATAGAGACTGATCACGTCAGATTTTGGGTCTTTCTCAAAGGGTATATACTGATCAAGTTTTAGCAAGATTTAACATGCAAGATTGTAAACCAGGGACTACACTGATTCTTAAAGGTGATAAATTAAGTAAGCTCCAATGTCCTCAGAGTGAAGCTAATAAAGAATTTATGAGGAATGTACCATATGCTAGTGTAATGGGTAGTTTCATGTATGCACAGGTTTGTACTAGACCTAATATTACATTTGCCACTAAACTCTTTGGTAGATTTAATCAAACCCTAGTCATGTTCATTGGGTTGCTACTAAGAAAGTTATAAGGTACTTGAAAAGAACAAGAGATTATATGCTAACTTATAGGCATGTGGATGATCTCCAACTTGTTGGATATTCATATGCAAATTTTGCTTGTGATAAAGAGGATATGAAATCCACATCAAGTCATATATTCATAATGGCAAGTTAAGTAGTAGCATGAAAAAGTGCTAAACAAACATTGATTACATCCTCTACTACTCATGCAAAACTTGTAGCCTGTTGTGGTATAATTGTTCAAGCCATTTGGTTGAAAAATTCCATTAAGTTAATGACCTCTCTCGATTTTGTTGAAAGACATATTTAGTTATATTGTGTAATTTTGTTGTTATGTCATTTGTTAATGACAACAGAAATATTAAAAAGGCCAAACACATAGAGATCAAATTTTTTACTATACAAGAGAGAGTCAAGAAAAGTGATGTTGCTGTAGAACACATTGGAACACATGATATGTTAGTTAACTCACTTACTAAAGGATTAAGTCCTTCTGTATTATAGAAGCATGTTACCCATATGGGTCTTAGTTCTTCTTTTAATGCTTTTGCTTAGTGGGAATTGTTTAATATACTGTAATTATCCTAAATACTTTGTTTAATGAAAGCTTATGCTCATCCTGACATTATGTATTTTATAGTATTGGCATGTTTACTATTGAGTAAACCTTTCTTGATGTATATACATCTATATTACTTGTTTGTTATTTACTTTGCTCTTGTTAGACACGTATGTGCTTATTTCAAACATGTTACAAGTCTTAGGAAATGTACAATCCTAAGCCTTAGTCAGAACACATGTTTATTGACCATGCTATAATATCTTGTGATGCACACATGCGTTCAAACAAGAGTACTCTATGTAAGACATTTTATGTTCTCCTGATATGATATTTTGTTTATGGTACTGTTCATCAAGAGAATGAGACCATGTAGATAGTGACGCTTTACTTATTTATATATTGCCACTCATCTACCACACTATTTTTGATCTGTTGTAGAGTGGAAAGCTCTTGTGATAGTGGTAAGACTATGTCTTTAAATGACATAATCGTTGCTAGTGTTTGAGAGTTTAAAGTTTTATGTGACAAGATCAACAACAAGGGTCATTATTGTTTTCATACATTTGGGACCAATACAAACAAAATGTTTTTAAAATTATTTTCATATATACAAAATCTACTAGTAATATTATTTGAATTTATGATCATTACTATAGCCCAAGTGGGAGATTGTTGACTTATTATATGAGTTCATGTAATGTGGGCTTATATCAATTAACATAACTAAAATTCCTTACTATGGCTAGTCAATGTATTTGATTGTCCATTATTATCATGCACATGATGTACACATTTATAAACCCTTATTACTTATTTGTTATTATTGAGTGTGACCCCTGTTCATCTTATAGTTTAGATGAGTTAATCTATTTGTATGGACACATTCTTTAATTGGCTAAGTCCTTTCTCTAGCTCTCCACATCTATGTTTTGTAATCTACTACAAGGAGAATTTAATGAAGGTGGTTTTGTTCTATTTCACTACTTTTGTTAATGGAAAAATGTCCTAAGGGCATTTTGCCACGTCATCGAGCTCATGCCTATTTAATACACAAAACACACACCGACACTCTTGAAAACATTGTTCACACACGAGGCTTTCTCTGTTGTGGTAGTTTGTGCTATCTCATCAAGCTTAAGTTGGAAAGAATAGAGAGGAAGGCTCAAAGCCATCCTTTAGTTGAAGAAATGGAAAAAGCGGCTATGTTTTCTAACTACTATTTTTGTTAACCAAAATCCATTTTGCTCTATGATTGATGTTTTGATCTTCCAAAATAGTCTCGTTTGAGGCCAAATTTTCTAACAGTTACACATTGTAAACTAAGCTAAGCTAAGCTAATATGATTATAATTATCTCCAAATCCCTCTCATCCTCTTTATTAGAAGGCGTTTTCTGTTTGCCTCCATTACTCAAGTACTCTCTTACAGATTTTCTTCTTCTTTCTTTATTGCCATTCCCTTTGTCACAGGTGAA
>CM052362.1:17032020-17035737 GCA_028551475.1 Casuarina equisetifolia
AGGTGAGGATGACGTCAAGTCATCATGCCCTTTATGCACTGGGTGACACACGTGCTACAATGGCTGGGACAAAAGGTCGTGATCCTGCGAGGGTAAGCTAACCCCAAAAACCCGTCCTCAGTTTGGATTATAGGCTATAACTCGCCTGCATGAAGCCAGAATCGCTAGTAATCACCGGTCAGCCATACGGCGGTGAATTTGTTCCCAGGCCTTGTACACACCGCCCGTCACACTATGGGAGATGGCCATGCCCGAAGTCATTACCTTAACCACAAAGAAGGGGATGCCGAAGGCAGGGCTAGTGACTAAAGTGAAGTCGTAACAAGGTAGCCATACTGGAAGGTGTGGCTGGATCACTTCCTTTTTGGGGTTAAACTTGGAGATGGAAGCTTTCTTTCGTTTCTCAACGGTGAAGTAAGACTAAGCTCATAAGCTTATTTTCCTAGGTTGGAACAAGTTGATAGGATCCCCTTTTTTACGTCCCTATGTCGCCACACGAGGACGTAAAAAAGAAAGAGAGGGATGGGGTTTCTCTCACTTTTGGCATAGTGGGCCCCGGCGGGAGGCCCGCACGATGAGCTATTAGCTTAGTGGTAGAGCGTGCCCCTAATAATTGCGTCGTTGTGCCTGGTGATAACTCTATTTTTATAGAGTTATTTTATCTATTTTTTAAGTAATAAATAATACAATGCTTATGAGAAAATATTTGAACTCCTCTTATTTATTTAAATTTGTCTTGTTTTTGTAGCACAAGGAGGCAAGGAGAAAAGGAATGAACATGGAGAACCTGATGCTTATTGTGTGGCAAAATTGTAATATCAAGATCAAGAAGGTCAAGATGGGCTTGGGCTTTGAATGATTGTTATTAGATTTTATTGTTATTGGGTTCTCTAAATAATTAGAAAACCTAATTAAATTAGGAGTTCAAAACTTAATTAAATTAAGAGTTCAAAACCCAATTGTTTTAGATCTCTAAGACCCAATTCTACTAGGATAAGAATAGGTCTAAACCTAAACCCTATTTAAGAGAAGAGAAGAGGCAAAAGAAGAGGAAAAGGAGGAAATTGAGCACAACTCAAGAAAGAGGCCAAGAATTCAAGATTTTCTTGAAGAGAAGACAAAAAGGGTGACAGACTTCTTGTTCTTGGATTCAAGATGCCTTCTTTATTTCTTATTACCATTCTTCCTCATTATTTCTTTATGTTTTAGTTTATTTTTGTTAGAGCTACGATGTAACCTAATTATGATGGTATGTATCTTATGATTATTATGTTTTGCAAGATATTTTATTTATGTGAAGTTACATATTACGGAGTTTAATGCTTTTAGGTGATTAGCTACCACTTAGATGACTTGATTTGCATGTTAAAGACCGACAGGAAATAGCATGCAGTTGCTTCTTGTAATATGTAACCATAAATTAAATATGGATAGACATATACCATATTGTTTGTGTGGCTTTTGGTGTAAACTGGGAATATTCATAGATCTTAATGCATTTGGTTTGTTTCAATTAACATATAGAGATATAGTGAATTAATGAACTAAGTAGGTTTGCTATACCTAGACATAGGATAGTAAATAAATTAGGAAATTCTGCCATCACATAGATATTATCCCTCTTGCAAGCATAAATAATCAATATTAATACCTAGTAATTATGGTGAAATCATATGCTCTAACATATTTCTTGTATTTAGTTTTCTTAGATTTAGTTAGTTAATCTATCATCTATTAATTTGATTTGCTAGATAAATTCTAGGAGTTGTTCACTGTTAGTAATTAATTGGTTTAGTAATCACCAATCTCTGTGGGACGATATCTTTCTTATCATTATATTACTTGTTCGACATGTTCACTTGCATTTAGATTTCACCGAACACCTGGGCTGTGAGGGCTCTTAGCCACATGGATAGTTCAATGTGCTCATTAGCGCCTGACCCTGAGATGTGGATCATCTAAGGCACATTAGCATGGTGTACTTCTCCTGTTCGAATCGGGGTTTGAAACCAAACTTCTCCTTAAGAGGATAGATAGGGCGATTCAGGTGAGATCCAATGTAGATCCAACTTTATATTCACTCGTGGGATCCGGGCGGTCTGGGGGGGACCACCACGGCTCCTCTCTTATCGAGAATCCATACATCCCTTATCAATATATGGACAGCTATCTCTCGAGCACTAGTTTAGGTTCGACCTTAATGGGAAAATAAAACGGAGCACCTAACAACGTATCTTCACAGACCAAGAACTACGAGATCGCCCCTTTCATTCTGGGGTGATAGAAGGATCGTACTATTCAAGCCTTTTTTTCATGCTTTTCCCGAAGGTGTGGAGAAAGCTATAATCAATAGGATTTTCCTAATCTTTCCTTTCTAAAAGGAAGAAGTTGAAATTCTTTTTCCTTTCAGCAGGGACCAGGAGATTGGATCTAGCCATAGGAAGAATGCTTGGCTAATAAATAACTCACTTTTTGGTCTTTGACCCCCTCAGTCACTACGAATGCCCCCAAGCAGTGCAATGGGATGTGTTTATTTATCTATCTCTTGACTCGAAATGGGAGTAGGTTTGATTTGAAAAAGGATTTTAAAGTGTCTAGGTTTGGGCCAGGAGGGTCCTCTTAACACTTTCTTTTTTCTTCTCATCGGAGTTATTTTACAAAGACTTGCATGGTAAGGAAGAAGGAGGGGAACAAGCACATTTGGAGAGCGCAGCACACCGGAGAGTTGTATGCTGTGTTCAGGAAGGATGAATTGCTCCCGAAAAGGAATCTATTGATTCTCTCCTAATTGGTTGGACGGTAGGTGCGATGATTTACTTCACAGGCGAGGTCTCTAGTTCAAGTCCAGGATGGCCTAGCTGCGCCAAGTAAAAGAATAGAAGAAGCATCTGACTCCTTCATGCGTGCTCCACTTGGCTCGGGGGGATATAGCTCAATTGGTAGAGCTCCGCTCTTGCAATTGGGTCGTTGCGATTACGGGTTAGATGTCTAATTGTCCAGGTGATAATGATAGTATCTTGTACCTGAACCGGTGGCTCACTTTTTCTAAGTAATGGGAAAGAGGACCGAAACATGCCACTGAAAGACTCTACTGAGACAAAGATGGGCTGTCAAGAACGTAGAGGAGGTAGGATGGGTAGTTGTTCAGATCTAGTATGGATCGTACATGGACGGTAGTTGGCGTCGGTGGCTCTCCTAAGGAGCCCTCATCTGGGCTACCTGGGGAAGAGGATCGAGTTGGCCCTTGCGAATAGCTTGATGTACTATCTCCCTTCAACCCTTTGAGCGAAATGTGGCAAAAGGAAGGAAAATCCATGGACCAACCCCATCGTCTCCACCCCGTAGGAACTACGAGATCACCCCAAGGACACCTTCAGCATCCAGGGGTTGTGGACAGACCATAGAACCCTGTTCAATAAGTAGAACGCATTAGCTATCCGTTCTAAGGTTGGGCAGTAAGGGTCGGAGAAGGGCAATCACTCATTCTTAAAACCAACATTCTTAAGACCAAAGAGTTGGGCGGAAAAAAATGGGGGGGGAAAGCTTTCCGTTCCCGATTCTCCTATAGCTGGATCCTCCGGAACCACAAGAATCCTTAGTTAGAATGGGATTCCAACCCAACACCTTTTAAGATTTTGAGAAAAGTTGCTCTTTGGAGAGCACAATACGATGAAAGTTGTAAGTTGTGTTCGGGGGGAGTTATTGTCTATCATTGGC